>PVKA01008073.1:53702-74778 GCA_004027165.1 Ctenomys sociabilis | reverse complement strand
CCTTCCTTCCTTCCTTCCTTCCTTCCTTCCTTCCTTCCTTCCTTCCTTCCTTCCTTTCTTTCTTCCTTCTTTCTCTCTTTATTATAGTACAGTGTCTACAGGGTCTCACTACTTACTGTTTTCAGCTTCCCAAGCACTGAGATTACAGACATGCATGACCACACCCAGAGGTGGGGCTCACAAGGTACACAGGGGATCAGACTTCAGTCCAAATGGGTTTTAAAGACAATTCCCCCTAATAGACCAGACCTTCAAACCTGTAAACTGGCTCAGTCCTTGAAATCAGCAATTAGAAAATTGGAAGATTTTTTGTATCCTCTTTCTTTCCCCAGGAAAAGAAATGAGAAGATGAAAAGACAAAAAATAGCATCAGGGGTGGGTGGGATGACTAATGAGAAAAGAACAATGAAAACAGAAAAAATAAAAGCAAACCTGAAGGCATCTTTACACTACCTCTTTTTTTTTTTAAATTAATTTTATTGAGAAACAAATAGCAATGAGACAGTTTCAAAACAGGTTAGTAGGACAGTTACAATAATTAATACATTGCATATTGTTGTTCATAGTACAAGATGCAGACATGATATCCTGCCCAACTCTTTCTTCTCATTGAATTAAGAGAAAGTAGCTATACATCTATCTTAAATATTTTGTGTATATAGATACAAAATGGTTCTTCATTTATATCCCCTTATCTTGTTTAGTTCTGTCAGATGGGTATTCCATTGTCACTTAAATATTGTAGGTGCGTGAATTCAGCAAAAATCCAATGTAGTTCATTCAGTAGTCCACAGTAACAGTGGGTTATACATAAGACTGGCAATGTCAGGCAGTGGCCATGACTTGTCTACATGAATGACACTGACTAAGGATCTACAAACTGCAGTACTGGGTTTCAGTGTAAATCTTGAGGGGATTTGACTCACCTTGTCAGATACAGAAGTTACATTTCTTGCTATATAGGTCTTGCTTTATCTTGGTCTTAACTATCCAGCAGATAAGTATAAAACTGAGGTATGAAAAGTAAAGCCATAATAATATGCTGAGCTGTGAAAAACTCAAGTCTACACTGCCTCTCTCTATGACTCAGCTAATTACTCCCAGTGTCCTCGGACAGCCTCACCCTGCTTCTGTAAATCTTAGTAAAAGTATCACTATTCCAATGATTATCTATCAGGATTTCATAGAAACTATGTAAAAAGCTAGAAGTAATGGCTATTTAGAGAGCCCAGTACATTATGGATCTTTCGGCCAGAGAAAATATATTAAGCAAAAGTGTGTGCACATTTAAAGGATCAGAGACTCTTTCAAACCCAGTCATGGAGGGTAGGGTAAGAGTAATAACTATATTTGGCTCCAAAAGCTTAATGCTTTTTATCTCTTAGTCTCTACCTCTGTCTTTAACTGTGTGTTTCTATTTCTCCGTGTGTTTATCTGTCTTGTATAGGTAGAGGACATATTCTCCTCCAAGTGTAATGGCCCTGTTTACCCCAAAGTCTGACTTCTACCTGTCTGGTAAAGCTGTTCTGACCTGTGGCTGTGCCTCACCGCAGACTGAAGTCGGGCATGTCCAGAGGCATTTTTCCTGCATGAAATAGTTCCTGGGCCTGCCAGTTGTAAAATTTTTAATTTACCAAAACTTGAAGCTGCTTAGGTGGTCAGTGCAACTGTGTTATGTAGTAAGCCAACTGAGAAATAATCATGTAATGAATACTTATGGCTGTCTTGGGAGAAGAAAACTGGTAGGCCAGTTTTCAGGTTTTTGAGATAATTATGTGGCATTGGCAATGAAAGTTTACCATCTATGTCAGCATTCTCATGCCTTTTGGCACTGAGCAAAGCACACCTTTGGATATATTAACTCGCTCTTATTTAGCATGTAAGTCAGTATTTAGTATCTATTTTACATGAAAATATAGGGATGCTTTGATACTGTTACAGTATAAAACTTGGTGATTTTCTTTAATCACTATTTAAATATGCTGGTAGGGTGTTTAATCTTACAAGAGGTCTTTTGTCTTGACTTTGTTCCTTTTTGCCTTTGTACTGTAGGTTAAAAATCCATGCAATTACATTTGTTATCCAAAAGCTGTGACAATCTCTCTTTCTGACTGCTCAAATCTGTGGGCAGCCCTGACGTTCTGATTTGGTTTGTGTTTTTGCTTGGTTTTAATGTGTGCGAATCATTTAGAGAATGTGAGTGGGAGCTGTTTATGGTATGAAAACATCATTCTATAAACACAAGGAGTTCTGAATGCAGAATAAATAAATGTACTGGTAAAAAGTAGCATGTTTCAGCTACTGTGTATTCTCACATTTAAAGTAAGGTTTTGAGATTTTTGTTCCCAAATTTCTTTCCTACTTAAAATACCTTAGAATATGCATTTGAAAGAGAATATTACAATGAGAGCTTGTGTACAATGAAAGAGACTGTACAGTGAAAGTTCCTTTTCAATATTCTAAGCCTTTAAAATTCTTACCAACATCAGTAAGACTGGTGAGCATTTATAGTATTTCAGAACCCATGACACGTGATGACAGGATCATATATAAGAAGAGTCCGTGGATGGAGAGGTGACTTATGCTGTCTGTGGGCACACTGATCCAGTCCCCTCCATTCCTTGTGAGATCTGGAACCAGTAAATGTTTCAGGGAAGAAGCAAAGAGTAAATGCCATAGGCTCTTCAGACCATAAGGCACCTGTCACAACTGCTCCAGTCTGCTGTGATAGCGTAAGCCCCTGGGTACGACTAGGTTCCAATAAAACTTCATTCATGTTCACTGAAATATGAGTCAAACCATTTTTAAATATCAAGAAATATTATTTCTCATTTAATTATTTATAACCTCTTAAATTGTAAAATATAGGTCTGGGCTAGATTTGGTTTGTGTGCTAGATTGAAAAAAAGAACAACTATGAAAAGCAGGCTGAAGACACTGGTATAAGTCACTAATCCCCACTGGTGCCACCATAACCAGAATTAGAACTCTGAGACAGCCTGTCTCCCTGGTCAGGGCAACCCCCACTTTCTCAATATCAGGATTAAGAAGCAAATTACCAATATTCTTATTTAGCATCACCTTTAAAAGTATAAAAAATACTTTTTAAAAATAATGGTGAACTTATAAAAGTATTAGTGGCCAAATTGAAAGTCTCCTTTAAACCTTGTCAAGATCCCAACCAAGGTTGAACTCTCATACATGACTTTAAAATAATGAATACCATTAATAGAAGACTGGCTGTACTTAGCATGAAAACCATCCTCATACTCAGGTTCAGAGAGCTGTTTGTTAGTACTCTGAGCTGGAAGAATCCCATGCAAGATCAAGTGAGCTTGGACTAATCTAAGCATCCTTTCTGCAAAGTATAGTAGCATCTTATGGTGTGAAGCACCTTATAGAAAATGAAAATGTTTTGCTTACAAAGATAACAAACTAAAATAACAAAGTTATTCTCTCAGAGAGGGTCTATTTCACCAACTGTTCACTTATTAACATCTCCTACCTAGAGGCTGGAGAATGGCTCAGTAGAATAACTATTTGCCTGGTGAGCACAAGGTCCTGAGTTCAATCCCCAGTTCTGCCATAAAAAAAAAAATCTCCTGCATCACCAGCCACTTTTAGCATCTGTAAGAGAAAAATTCCCATAATATATATTGTAATATGTATATACATATATATATATATAATATTGTTATATATTATGATGGTGTGTGTGTGTGTGTGTGTGTGTTGGGGTTTTATATAAGGCCATATGCATACATGGGCCATATAACTTTGATGGATTATCCTTATCTACTTTGCCAATCAGAGGTACAAATTTATATTTCTAACAAATGTTAAAACCAGGCTTCACAAAAGCACAGCATGCTGCAGTCTTCTTGAACCAGAAAGAATATAGGTAGATTTAATGTTAAGATTCCTCAGAGGCTAGATATCCAAAAGTTAAAAGAAATGAGAAAGACAAGAAGAAAAGAGATGGTGAGTTTCCAGGTCAGTGAGAGCTGCATTTCTCTACCTCTGCTCTGTTCAGAGATTTCTGGTGCTGTGTCTAGTCTCCCTGTATTGGAGTCTTAAGGATAGAGTGGGTGCCTTGTCCCTTTGATGCTCACGCAGCCTGCAGCCCATGCTCAATGGGTGGGGGTTGAATGAATGAGCACATTAGACCTCAGTTTCGTCTCTTTGGTGTGTTTGCATTGGATTAATCAAACTTAGAAGAACTCTCCAGCCCTAATTATTTAACCAGATCAGAGATCTTTTCCCAGTTCCTTAGGACACAGAAAAGTAGGGAAATTCACATACTCTTTCCTCTTCAAGGAGTCGTCCTCATGCTTCTTTTTTTATGACCTCAATATTTATTTATTTTTTTATTGAGAAACAAATAATAATGAGACAGTTTCAAAACCGATTATTAGGACAGTTTCAATAATTAATACATTGTAATTGTTGTCTTCGTAGTGGTTATTCATAGTACAAGATGCAGACATGATATCCTGTCCAAACACTATCAGTAGAAATCTTTCTTCCTACTGAATTAAGAGAAAGTAGCTGTGTATCTATGCTAACTATTTTGTATGTAGAGATACAAAATGTTTCTTCATTTGTATCCCCTTTTTTTGTTTAGTTTTGTCAAATGGGTATTCCATTGCCACTGCAATATTGTAGGTGCATGATTTCAGCAAAATAATCCAATATAGTCCAGTAGTCTATAGTAGTAAGTGGGCCTCATGCCTCTTTTCAACCCTTCATTAGTAGTAAAACCAACAGTGTGTGTTATGAATTCAATAACAGAAGCCATTTGTTAGCACTTTGTTTGCCAGAATCATTGTGCTCCTCCCTCCATTGTTCCCGAGGCATGGTTTTAATCATGCATTTCTGGGATTTTTGTTTACCTGCTTGTTCTACATAATCAATGAACAAGACTTTGCGAGGGAACCAGGCTAAGAAAACGGAATCAAAGTGCAAACCAAATGCTGGGTGCTGACTCTGTGACCTGGTATTGTCTGAGCAGTTATTTTTTTCATGGAAGGGACTTCTTTGAGCTGATTCTCCTCTAGTGTAAGGTGAGTTGAAGGTCAGTGGAGAGGAGTGCCAACAGATTAGATGTTGTATGGGAACATGAAAGGGAAATGAAACTGGAATTCTATACCACCCTCTTCAGAGCCAAGAAGAGCTGTTTCTTTTTCCTCTCTTCCCGCCTTCTCTCCTCCTTCCTTTCCTTCTCTCCCTCCTTCCCCCCACACTTCTCTTTCTCTCCTCTTCCTTTTTCTCTTTCTTTCTTTCCTTAAAAATAGAAACCTCAGAAAAAATGATCCTCAGTGCCTCAAAAAGTCAAACTTTAAGCTCAATGAGGCACCCTGAACTGATCCATCAGGCATGGTGGCTTTAACATGAATGTCACATTTATTTGTTAATAGGCTGGAGTTCATTTGGCCCTGACCATGCTGCTTGAAAGTAATCCCCATTTGCAGTTCCATCGCAGCCATCTGAGAAAGGCCACATGGTGGTGTACTGGGTGTCCTATGAGTTCCTAGATCCTCATAGATATTTGGTACCAGCTGCTGAAACCCATATATCCTAAGTAAGAAAATTGACTGCTTAAAGTAAAGCCATTTATGGTTTATAAAGCCCTGATCATATTTTAGAGCCTTTGTTAGGTGCAGAAGTGTTTGCTTGGAGTATCTGAAGATAAGAGGCAAAGAACAGAGGCTGGGCTGGCCTAGAAAGAATGGAACCTAAAGGGAGAATGCTAGGAGCTCAAGGTGTGGAGGAGAGTTGTCAAGGAATCCCAGAAGCCAGAAGAAGAAGGCAGAGGGGATGGATTCTGCCCTGGGATCTAGTTTCCTAAGCCTTTAAGCCACATGATTGCCTTGAATGTTGGAGCTGGAGTGTGCAGGGGAGGGTATGAGGGCACAGGGAGCCCCCTGCTCTCTCCCCAGTTTGCTGAAGAGCAGACCAGAATCACGTAGGGGTTCATACTAATGAGTGCTGCCCTGGAGCCTGAGTTATCCTAAATAGGATTCTAAAAATCAACAGGAATTTCAGAAACAAAGGTCAGTATGGATTCTAGTGACCAAGAAAGTCTTCCAGAAGCAGTGAATCTGCAGCTGAAATTTGAAAAAAGGATAGGATTGTGGTTAAGTAACTCTGATGTGAAGAATTTGTGACTGACAAAGTATTGGAAAAGACACAAAGACATTCTGAGAGCTGAAAGAGGTACGAGTGCAGCCACTTTCCCTGGACAGCTGCATTGGTAGGACAACAGGATCACAATGCACAACCTTGGCACTGTCCCCTTCTTCCTGTGTACTTGTGCCTTTTACTGTGTTGGACCCAACACAAATCTAAATTCACACTTATGTATTGCATTCAAATGGTATCAACCTGCAATGGATCCATAGGGCTGGCCAACTTCACAGGACAGGTTGTAGACTGTGGCAAGGATGAAGCCTTGGTTAAGGATCCTTGGATCCATCCAGAAGGCTTTTCCAGAAGCTCTTTTTTGGTCAGCAGTAGTCATGCATGCATGCGTGCATGTGTGTGTGTGTGTGTGTGTGTGTGTGTGTCCATATGCCAGTTCTATAAATTAATAGAATCACTAGGTTATCTTCCTGCACACATTTAGCATTTTGATCATACTCATCCCTCCATTATACACTTACACATCCTTCTTGTCATTCTCTTCCTTTTATCTAAACATGCCCTTTCTTCTACTTTCATAGAATTCTTTTCTAGATCCCACATAGTCAGGAAAACATGCAATACTTGTCCCTGTAAGTCTGGCTTATTTCACTTGATGTGATGACCTCCCAGTTCTATTTTCCTGCAGGTGGCATGATTATTTTCTTCTCTGTGGCTGAATAACTCTCCAATATATATACATATATATTTGCTTCTTTAAAGAGCCTATCAACACAGAAGAATTTAGAGTTCTTCAATTTGAGATGTTGGGAGTCAACACATCATCATACAAATTTGTAAAAACGCTAGTTAACCAATAACAAAATCCAAAGAAGAAATACAGCTAAGCTGTTCTAGAGGTTTCTTGTCTTCTCTTTAGGCACCCTACTCTCTACCAAGTTTGTTACTGGCTGTGAGAACCCCATTATGTTCCTTGAATGGAGAAGTGCATATTCAGCCCTTGACAAGCGCCCAGCATGCTGTAGTCCAGAGCTTTGTTCCTGCATTTCATGAAGATCGGCACGTTGGAGGGTAGAGCCACCAAAGTAGTAACTGAGAACATGCGAGCTAGACATTGCAGCCTCCCAGAAAGAGAGAAAAATATTTTATATCTGTTACATTTTTCTGAATATTGGCTTCAAGTATAACTTTTTTCTTGATTTCATTCATTGGGTTTTGTTTCATTTTGAGTTCCATTTTTACGTAAAGGAGCAAGCCTGGGTATCTAGCCTCACAACTGTTGTTCTGGTCTTTCCTCCCCTTCCTTCTGTGTTAGGGCTCTGAATGCTGCTGTGATGTGTCTAGGCATGGGCAGAGACCCAAGTGCACCTCTGGTATGTCCCTTCCAGTGGCCAAGGCTTTTGTGTGGCAAGCTACCAATGTATCACTCGGGCCACTAAGGAGCAAGTGGTGTTGACTTCGGCAGTAAAAACTCTGGAAAACAGCGGGTATAGGGGCAGGACATGAGGTAGGGTCCATCTGCCCCCCACCAATCATAATGTACTGCTATGACTCATGATTCCTGATGTGTCACTTACTTGTGGGAGTTATATGACAAAACTCTCCCTGAGGACTGTTTGGCCCTAATCCTTGGACCGTGATTTGTCATAATGCATAATGGTTCTTTGAGATGTGAGCGATACATAATTCTTTCACTATGACTTAACTGATGCAAATCAATTATCATTTGAATAGCTGATTTATTTTGCATTTTATTTTTATCTTCAGTTTTTTTTTTTTCGTGGATAATCTTACTGCTACCTCGTTTTTATGAAGACTCCTCTAACTTCCTGATATAATTGATTGTGTCTTCCACTGTCCTCTTTCTTTCCTTCATTATCCAGAGGACAATGCTTCGTCACTTTCCTTCTAAACCCAGTTCTCTATCTGTCCTTAACTCCTTCCAATCCATGTCAGGAGCCATGATTATTGAGTGTGCTATTTCCATTTTGTTATAGAGCTTTGGCCTTCATTTCATATTATCCTCATGGGCTTAATGGGGTAGTCTGGAAACTAGTCTTTGTGTTGAAAGGTAAATTAATCTCATGCATCCTAGGTTAAAAATTATGACCATTCAGTCATGCTACTGTTACCTTCACTTTATAAATGGTCTTGACTAGCTTTCCCATAATCATCTCATAGTTTTCACAAACCTCCTCTATATTGTCCTACACACTCTTTGACTCTTGCCATATATTTTTATACTCCTTTTCCAGGTTTTTTTATTAGTGTTACAACAAAAGCTATTTTCTCTAAATCCAGTAATTAAGCCTCAGTTCTCATGATCACTGCCCAGTAGGAATCATTTGACCCTGCCGATCATTGTCTCCTTTGGACGCATCTTTTCGACTGGCTTCCACAGCTCCACACTCTCCTGGCATTCCTCCTGCTGTGTTATCTGTCCCATGTCTATCAGTTACCACTGTTTGCTGTCCCTTTTGCCTTTGCTCCCACCTACTGCAGGACCCTTTCTGTCCCAGAGAACTGTTGTCAACTCCTCGCTCACTCTCAGGCTCTACTCTTTCTCTCAGTCTGTTTCAGCCTGGGTGATATTGTTAATATATTTTATATCTAGAGCAGTTTTAGGTTTATAAGAAAGTTACACCAAGGTTTAGGGAGTTCCCATGATTTGTTATTGAAACCAGGTCAAGAAAATCCTTATTATTCCTTAAAGTCCTATTCCCACTTACAAAGAATCTGCAGAGACCATTTCCCATTGAACCTCATTTTCCTTCCTTGGAGCTTGAACCACACTGGCCCTCCAGATTCTTACATGAATCCACCTTCATTGTGGTTGCAAAACATTTATAAAGTTCTTTTCATCTTTTTGCAGTGGTTTCTTCTCACCTTTCCCAACTTCTTAAAGTACCTCCAAATCACCCCTCAAGCAGCACCTTGGCTTTGGCTTCCTTCAGGAAACTAGCATTGGCTGTCCCTTCCAAGCACAGCTTCACCTACTTGAAGGTCTGTGATGTACGGCTCCCTGCCATGAGAATGCAAGTTCTAGGAGAGCTGGAACTCTTTTGCTCGCTATCTTCATTCTGTCACCTTTTTGAACAAATATTTGTCAAAGCAAAAAAAAAAAAAAAAAAAAAAAAAAAAAAAAAAAAAAAAAAAAAAAAAAAAAAAAAAAAAAAAAAAAAAAAAAAAAAAAAAAAGAGAAGACAAGAGGAGGGAGGGAAGACACAGCAAGCCAATATCATGTGGAAAATGGGTTAAAAATCAGATGTCTGAAATACTACACTAGCTCAGCTGCAAATTCAACATTTAGTAGAAATCAGCTGTAGGCCGGACATTATGTGCTGAGAATCCTTGAGCAGTGCCTAAGAATATTCTGGGAAACACCAATCAAGTTCATTTTTGAAGCTGTCTTCCCTTTAAAGAACTAATGGAGGGGTGAGAAAGAAGACTGGCTCTTGCTATCTCTTAGCCAGGTTTTTCTCATTGTCCTCGCATCCCTGTCCTCATTGATGAAGTTAATAGTCTAATGTCACCCAAATGAGGATGCTTATTTGTGTAAAGTAGTTCTGCTGGTCTACCATAGCTCTGTGTCAAACTCATCTTCACCTCACCTCTTTTTAAAGGGCCCCTGATTATTTCTAATGAGCCAGAATTTAATGTTAAGGCTTAGCACCCTCCTTCACCATCATTCTTGCCCTAGCTGATATGTGAAAATCAATTGGTATGAAATTTTCAGGTGGAA
Organism: Ctenomys sociabilis; assembly: GCA_004027165.1. Lineage (NCBI taxonomy): Eukaryota > Metazoa > Chordata > Mammalia > Rodentia > Ctenomyidae > Ctenomys > Ctenomys sociabilis. The sequence continues at coordinate 64,895 of PVKA01008073.1, read as the reverse complement.
AGGGTCTTTAGGCTCTTGTAAGAAAAGCAGTAGGCTTCATTCCTGTTTGTGTTCACCTCCTTCTCTGGGTCCTGAAATCCAGGTCTGAGTGACCAAGGAGCCCTCTCTCCAGTTGTGATGAATTTCCTCTACAACCTGTTCTGCCCAGCGCATTGTTACTTTTGGACCCAAGTGGATTTATGAGCTTCCATTTTTGAGATAAGGGGTTCCTCCTGCCCTTCCTGGCAGCCAGCATTACCATTTTATTAGTCGTCTGGAAGGTGCAGTCTCAAGGGCACCACTGATGCCACAGATGCGGCCACAACTGATGGAACTAATGACGCATGAGAAACAGCATGCGGCAGACCCACCATGTGCTCACTCTGACAGTCAGCGACTTAATTACACAGAAAGAGCCAGGCACAATGGCTCAAGATGCTAACTGCGGCTGCAAATCCTGTCCTTACCTCCCCCTAAAATAATTGGGAGCAGCAAGGAGGTGATAATGTCACACCTTTTCAACTATCAGAGTTCTGGAGTTTGACACGTTCCCATTAGCATGGCATTTGTAAATTCATACCCATCTTCGGGTTACTTATTTGAAAATCTGAAAACACTTAAAATCTTGGCATCCATCAGCGAGGTAAAGAAATTGCACTGATGGGGTCAGTGAAAAGGGCCCCAGGAGAAGAGAAGGATCTCCCACACTCAGCATCATGGCTTACACAGCACACATGGCGGATCCCAGTGGAGGAGCCTGGCTGCTAAGCTGAGCTGGACTTCTAGCAGCACAGCATACCTCTGAGGAAACTGATAATTAGTGCTGTGCCCTTCCAGAAATGTAAATCTCCAGGATTCAACATAAATACTGAGAATTACTTTTGAATAGGGTCCGAAAATATACCTAAACAAATCAGATGTTATCTTCATCTGTAAATAAAAACAAATGAGGAAACATATATGTTCTTTCAGAGAATCTCAAGAAGGGTTAAAATAAATCTCCTCTATAAGGTGCTCCTGGTATAATTTCCTGCTTTTGAAAGCATTGCTTGAAGTAAAAATATGTCCCAAATTAGAGTTCCTGCGCGGTATCCTTAGAAAGCAATATGGAAGGGACTCCTTGGTGTTTTCTGACAGTGCCATGCACATCATCTAGAACTAAAACAATGAGCAGAAGTTATACAAGACTCTTCAGCGAGATAGGGGACTGTGTTTTTAGATGGGGCTAAAGCTGCACTAAGGAGAGCTTGTGCACACTTTCTGCTTTGTGCGTCGACTTGGAATCTGGATCAGATCTCTTGCATTTCAGAGTTTTACAAGTTTTTTCATTCATCTGAGTGCTAGCCTGCATGAGTTCTTGCTTCTGTTACTTTCCCCAGATTTCAGGTTTGAATGCCCTAAAGATTTCTGTTTCCTAGTGTTTGTGTGATTTGCCGTCGTTGTCTTTATGACCTTGTTCTGGACATGAATAACCTTTGTAGACATCAGAATAAATCTGAAATTAAGGCCAAAAATTATAACATGTGTATGAAAATGAAAATTGATAGATTTCTCTCCATCATTTTGTGAAAGGTGAAAAGAACCCTACCACAAGTATGGTTATGTTCGCTTAGCAGTTGAAGAATTGTGTCCCAAAAGGCTTATTATGGCCAATGTTAGAGAATTTCCTAAATTCCCTGTTGCAAACTCCTCTTACTTGTCTATGTCTTCTTTGATTATATTAAAATTAAATTTGTGCCTTTCGGCAGGAACTGCCACGTTCCAGTAATTTGCAAAAATGACTAACACAAAAGGCAAAAGAAGGGGAACCTGGTATATGTTTTCCAGGCCTTTTAGAAAACATGGGTTTGTTCCCTTGACCACATACATGCGAATCTACAAAAAGGGTGATATTGTAGACATCAAGGGAATGGGTACCATGCAAAAAAGAAGGCCTCTCAAATGTTACCTTGGCAAAATGGGAGGAATCTACAGCGCTACCCAGCATGCTGTTGGTATTGTTATGAACAAGTTAAGGACAAGATACTTGCCAAGAGGATTAACGTGCATATTGGGCATATTAAGCACTCAAAAAGTTGTGATAGCTTCCTGAAATGTGTCAAGGAAAATGATCAGAAAAAGAAGGAAGCCAAAGAGAAAGGTACTTGGGTTCACCTGAAGCACCAGGCTGCCCCTCCCAGAGAAGCGCACTTTGTGAGGACCAATGGAAAAGAACCTGAGCTGTTCTATTCCCTATGAATTCATGGCATGAACTGGGAGTGTTGCTCTGCCATTCAGTATCTAATTGGCAGCTTAAGGGTTCTAGGTCCCACGTAAAAATAAAATCATCCTGTATTGTAAGGGTGGTTGAACAGGTATGTGGTGCCTTCTTACCTCAGAAATATTTGCAGTCGATTTTCACTGTACCTAGTAATTGTGTCTAGTCTTTACTCTTCAGTATTTTCTTGCTGAAAGATATTGCTGAGGTGTGCGCAGGTGTACACCCCAAAATTCAAATATTTATAAATATTTACATCAGCTTGAAGATCCTATAAATCATCATAGGGAAAAGATGTATCAAACTAAATGTAAGTCACTTCAGAAACAAACTTAAGTCAATTTCAGTTGAATACATTATTTAAAGTACAAAAAAAATTAAATTTGCTTGAGTTTGTCAGGTTTTTTTTTTTTTTTTTTGCCTTTTTGGGACAGGGTCTCACTATGCAGTTCGGGCTTGCCTTAAGCTTACTTTGTAGCTCAGGCTGGTCTCGAACTCACAGCAATCCTCCTACCTCAGCCTCCTGAGTTCTGGGATTACAGGTCTGTGCCACCACGCCCGGAAAGTTTGCCAGTTTTAGTGGCAAGACTGCAGGTATCCTACTCCACTTGAGTTTGTAAGTAGAATAACAACAATTTGTTGTAAATAGCAATACCTACTATTTGTTGTAGTCTATGTAGTAAGAACTTCATTAGACTTTTTTCTATGCACTATTTTAAAAATTGTTACCACTATATGAATTGAATATTTTTCATATGAAGAAAGTAGGTTGACAAAATCTAAGTGACATTCCAAAATGACAAAATTATTGACCAAGAGACATGGATTTCAGATCCAAGTTATCATTTCTAAGTTACTTACGTTGAGAGGTAGAAAATGATTAGAGAAATTAAAATTCTAAGTAAAAATGTTTTTGAGTTTTTATCAGACTTCTGGAACAAGGTATCTAAGATGAGCTATTCATATACTTTAATATGACCAATTTTTATTACTTTTACATATGTGTGAACAGGCAGCTTTTCTTGTTGGACATCAGAAATCTTTCCTTGGCAAGTTAATTTTCAATGTGACCCCATTCAGTCCAAGTGGTCCCTGGCTAACAAGGGTTTGACTTGAATATAATGCCAAAGCTGTACACATTTGGTAGGAGCTGCACTTGGAATCTGAGTTTGGGTTTCTGCTGGACTAGCCGCGTGCTGTGTCGTCCTCTCTTGGTATGCTGGACAGCAGCTCTTGGCTACACCTTGGCCACCAGAGTGGTCACCATGGGCAGGGAGACAGCCGATGCTCCACCCGGCATAGCCTTGCTATGCTGCACGATCCTGCAGGGCCGGAACCTTCTATGCTTGATTCACACATGCTATTTTGAATGAAGATATAGTTTGGTTATGGAGTACTTATCTAGCATATGTGAGACCCTGGGTTCAATTCCCCAACACAATGTAAAAAATTGATAAAGTGTACAATTAGCAAGTCTATTAGCAAGTTTCACTGTGGCTGAGAACTGTGCAACTGTCACCACTACAATCTTAGAATATCCTCATCACCCTAGAAAGGGAGCCTCCTACCTTGTCACTTCCTGTGTGATCCAGGGGTTAGGTGACCGGTATTCTAGTTCCTGTCTGTAAAGATCTGCCTTTCTGGATACTTTGAAGATATGGAATCACACAATATGTGTCCTCTGGCCCTGATTTTATCTACTTAGCATGAAGTTTACAAGGTTTAACTATGTTGTATTATGTAGAAGTCGCTCTACTAGTACACAATTTGTATTTACTCAATCTCTAGTTGTGGAGAGTTTACTTTTGGCACTTGGAGGCTATTTTGAATAATTCTGTAATGGCAAGTCAACATTAAGCTTTTGTATGTTTTCATACAAAACTTGGGGGGCATATGTGCTAGGAACAGTCTATAGGTTGCTGCTTCAGTTTCCAAAATGCTTCAGTTCTGTATACACTCACCAATTTGTAACTCTTTTGTTTATTATAACCTTTGTGAGTGTAATGTATGTAATATGTCATAGTGTTCTTTTTTTTTTTTTTTTTTTTCATTTCCTTAATGTTAATTGATGTTGATTTTGCTATCTTTGGAAAAATGTCTTTTCAAATCTTTGGACTATTTTTCAAAGCAATTTTTATTGCATTGTCCTAAAAACTTTTATGCATTTGGAATGTAAAACCCCCTGTCATAGATGTAACTTGAAAATATATTCTCTTATTCCACGTGGTCCCCTTTTATTTTAAGAGTGTCCTTAAAGCTCAAATGTTTTAAATTTTGATGAAATCCAAGTTATTTACTTATTTCTATGTTCATTTTTTGCTATTATTTCTAAAAACAGGAAGGTGGATTTCCATGTTTTCTTCTATAAATGTCATAGGTTAGCTCTTATATTTATGCTTATGATTTATATTGAGTTAATTTTTGTGTTTGGTATGAGGAAGGGATCCAAATTCATTTCTTTTCATGTAACTTATCTAGTTATTCCAGCACCATGTTGAAAATGGTCTTTGTTCCCAGTGGGCTGTCTTAGTAGTGCTTTCATAAATTCTGAGGGCTTTCCCTCTGGTTGACAGTCAGCTGCAGATAGCACAAGACCAGGCAGGTTTCCAAAGGTGCTTCATTCCTTGATATTCAGTAATTCTCGTGTTTTGCACTTGCGATTCTAGCCCCGGGGAGAAGGCCCAGGCTCTAGGCTGCGAATATCAGGCATTGCCTCTTGATGCTGTTAAAGCCTTGAAAATAAAAGGTGCCTTTAGAGGCCGTCCTCACCTGACTGGCTCTGATGAGTGCTTTCCTTATCATGGCCCCCTGCTGCCCCTTTTGTGGCTTAGCCTGTTCAGGCACCCCACGTGGTAATCCTCTTGTGTCCCTCCCCTTCTCCAGCCTCCCTGCTGCCCTGGCCTTAATATTTCAGGCTTTCTAGATCTCTTTATATATTTCATTCTTTAGGGAGTTCATGTGCTTTTAAACGAATGAAAAGTTCAAGCCTTATCTGAGTCGAGGCACCGCCTTTGGAGTCGAGGCACCGTCTTAGAACCCTGCCCCTCCTCCAGCTGGTCATCCAGTCCTACACCACGAGGTGCTGACTGCCTCCAAAATACATCTGCTGTCTGTCTTTTGTCCATCTCCTCCTTCTCTGTTTTCATTTAGGTATGCTGATTACCGTGTTGGATTTCTGTCCTTATCCCTCTATAGTCTGTGTTTCCAATGAATTTCCAGAAAGATCATTTTAAAATGATCATTTTCAAACTAAGTCACTGGCTATGTCAATCCCCTGAAAGCTTCTGTTCACAAGTAGCAACCAAGCCCTAAATTCACCCTACAGGCCACAGGGTCCCTACTGTGTTCCTGCTGCACACAGAGTTCCGGCCATAGGGGCTTGTGGGAACCCATGAATGTCTGAGGGTCCTCCACAGGGGCAGCCTCTTGTGCACATCATATCCCTTCTGGGAAGACTCTTGCCTTGTTTTATTTTTTACCCTTTTGGCTGTTTTTCTCCATCCAGGTGTTAATTTAAGTATCTTCTCGGTGGACAACTCTTATTGGAAGTAAGCACCTTCAAGCTAATATTCTTTGTGAGCCATCTTGCTCAAAACTATCACAAAACTCTTTTCTAAATCTAAGAACCTCTTAATTGCTTGGTACCTGTTCTACTCATCATATTCTGTGTGTAACTCCATTTGACACTCAATAAGAAAACTAATTGAGGGCCAGGGAGATGGCTCCGTGGAATAAGCGCTTCCCTGGCAAGCGCAAGGGCCTGAGTTCAATCCCCGGTTCCACAAAAAAAAAAAAAAAAAAAAAAAAAAAAAGAAAACTAATTGAGTATGAAGACAATTTTATCTTCCTCGTTCATTTTCTCTGTTCATCCTTCTTTCATCCATGTGAGTGGGAAAAAAATTGTTTAATTTTTTAATCCCTGGATTAACATATCTCCGTTTCATGCACTGTCATTCTTGGTTCAGAGAAATTTATTTAGAACTTTTAAAATATAATTGTACATTGAAAATATTTCTCATTAGTCCTGCACTATCCCAGAGAGGCACTATAACAGATTCTCTTTGCCCCGTGAGGGATGGCAACAGCCAACTCTTCTGAGTGTTTGTCCTGTTCATTATGCTCAGATTATTTAACTGTGATAGAGAGGGTCATTGTTATCTTTGTTCCACAAAAACCCCAGAAGCTTCTAGATCCAGTAACAGCTCTAGGTAACCACCTAGTAAGACGGCACAGCCAGGGCATCTTTCACAGAACCGTTTCACTATTCTTGTAGAAACAGCTGAAAGGCCATGTTACCAACGGGAGGTTTAGCTCGCTTGAGCACCCAGGAGGTGGGTATTTATGCCCTGATTGGAGCAAAAGAAAAGAAAAAAGCTATAGAAAACAGTGGCAGACTGAAGATAGTGCTGCAGTGAGTGGATTTTGTTGTCAAGAAAAGAAAGAGAGAATCTTGAAGGAAGTTTGTAGTGATGTTTTAGTAAATGACTGAAGTAAGAAGAGAGGTTCGAGAAGTAAATGGAGGTTTTGTTCACATTTTTGACAATATCTGAAACTGAGCGCTTTTAGAACATGACTGAAACTAATGCTGCCCAAGGATGGCGGCTTACTTTCATTCTTTTTTGAAGGCACGCACAGATGCTGACTAGCTGAGGCCACAAGCCTCGTGCACAGAAGAAATCAGCCACAGCCAGATGTGGGCCTGATTTCCCTGACATCAGAGGGAAGCCAGCGATGGAAATCCTGAACTGAACTGAGAGGGAAGGAGTTGGCTCCCGAGGCCAGTGGCATGTTGGGGTATCACTTAACAAAATCAGGGTTAAATTCCATGAACACTGAAGAGCAAAGAGGCTGCCCAATGAATCTTCTGTGTTTCAGGCACTGCTTTTCCTTCTGGTGTGATATGTTGGGAGTGTGTGAAGCGGGCAACTGCACAAATCCATGGGACCTAATTATACCGTTCTAAGACTGAACCTCAGCAAAAAGATCTCTTTAAAATCTCTCTGTTCTGATAAGGGAATTACATAAGAAGTGGCAGTGACTAAAAGTCTGTTTTCTGCTTAGCCAAGTGGGGGAGAAAGTGGAGAAGTTGAGTGGGGAGCTGGGGTTTCTCCCAGGCCAGTTGCTACGGCTGTAGGGAGGGTCCCGGCTGCCACCATTTGGGAGGCCTTGGTCATGGGGCACAGAGTGTGGTGTCCTCCTCCTTGGATGCAGAGGCTGGCAGCTGACCCCAAAGTAGGCGTCCTGCTAGACTAGATAGGGCAGTCACCAGGGAAGGTTATTGATGATGTCTCTCTCTCAGGCAGCGAGGCAACAGGAAAGGAGAGAGGGCACAAAGAAGTAGAGAGAGGACAAAAGAAAGAAAGGAATACTCATGGGCTTGACTTGGCTATTGGGATGAACTTGGGGCTGGTTTTGCTCAGTAGTTTCTCAGTCTGCATTTGTGAAACAATCTGAAAATTCAGGGCCAGGGAGATGGATCAGTGGAATAAGTGCTTCCCTAGCAAGCGCAAAGGTTTGAATTCAATTCCCGGTTCTGCAAAAGAAAAGAAAATTCACTATAAATGTAGAAGAGAGTAAAAAGCATGCTTGTATGTATCTGTGTAGGTACAGTGAGGTCACAGAATAATGCACATGCACCTGAGGTCAAGTTATTAAATATCTACATCATGCCATTTGGGGGCTGGCCTGGTGGCACATGCCTCTTATCCAGCCATTGAGGAGGGTCAAGGTTGGAAGACAACTGCAAGTTCCCGCCCAGACTCAACTACACAGTGAAAAGCTGTCTCCAAAATGAGTAAATGAATTTAAAAAAGAAACTAAATAGCATTTGGGAAATGCTTTGAATTTATTCAGTGTGTGGATGTGGTTTATGACAAGATGCAGTCCCGGATTTGTGTGACCCAAAGCATGCATTGTAGTTCAGTGTTTATCGAGTCCCTATTGTTAGTTATTCCATACTTAATTTTATAGCACTGGTGGCTTGTACCTTTCTGACACTGTGTGTTTATTTTTCTGGTGCTAAGTATCTCACCAAGGGCCTTGGGCATGCTAGGCAAGCACTTCAAGACTAAGATATCTTTCATAGAGAGAAAAAAAAATGTTTAAACTTTTGTTATAGCATATTATAATTTTTCATATGGTGTATAAAAAAGAATAGTCACTTTTTGACCTTTATCATATTGATTAAGGTTGTTAAGAGCAAAACACTTGATGGTAAAGACACTTGAAGTTTCACAGAAGACATCTAAGTCATTTAAAATTTTATAAACTTTAGGATATACCTGAGGCCAGGGAGTTAAAATCCTCAGTATATAAAATCTGCGTGATGAGACACTCTGGACTTCAGCTGAAAGGAGATTCTGACTTCTAAGCAGTGCTGGGTGTTTTTGAAATTTAGATTCACTGAGAGGCAAAGGAAGACAGAAAACAGCATTGTAGGTTGCTACATAGGGCTGCCTTGCTGTAGAAATGCATTGAGCTACTTTCACAGGGACTCTGCCTTTAAGAGGATACTTAGGAGACTAAAAGGAATCTGGCACCTGGAAGTGAATTTGAGATGGGGGGGGGGGCTTTATTCAGGTTCTGGGTTTGAAATGGTCAGAGAAAGCAGCCCGCCCAGGAGGGAGGCTTCACTGCAACCCAGGAGCTGTCCACTGCCTTTCATTCCCTCCCCAGAGAGGCACATGGTCATCCGGGACTGAGACCAGGTGGAATGAGGGTGCCTTAGCTGCCTGTCCACCACACACCCCAAAACTTGAGGGAAAGGAACCTTGAATGTGTGTTAATTATAAATTAACCCAATCTTGTAAAGATAACACTATTTGGTTATCATTAGCTAGAAACTGCTAGGTAGTAACATAGCTGTTAACACAGCAATGTGATGTGCAGGATGAAAACTAATTGATTATTTAACTTTCAGTGTTCCCTCAAGGCTTTAATCCCAAGACTTAAGCTATCTTACGTCCTGGGAGCTATTGATTTGTTTTTCTGCAGGTGATTCTCTTTGTTGATGTTTAGAAAAGAAGCATCTCCCTAAGAGTCCATTCGGTTGTGGGCGGGCCTTCCTTGCTGATTCTGTTCTGTTGTTTTGATTCTTGCATAAAAATTCAATTTGATCCAAATAATCACAGAACAATGGAAGCCATTTCTGGCTTGAAAAATGCTTTTCATTTTGTGAGACCCCAGAGTCCTTTTCTTGTAGACCACAATTCCAGCACACTGGCAGTAAGCGTCCGTCCTAGAGTGGCAGTTGACCTGGCATGTGCTCCTTGCAATGGCTATTCATTTGCCTTCAAATCCCACGGCCCCTGAATCTAAGGACTTTTAGACCTTGTTTTCAGTTTGTCCCATCCTTACTCTGCGTGTGTTCGTGAGATAGGGCCAAATCATGAAATAAATGAGTTTTCTGAAAGCACAAAAGTTGCTCCCAGAGCAAAAATTCAATGAGAATATATCTTTAAAATATTGGTTATTGAATGTATGATAATATTGGGAGGGAAGAATGAAGAGAGAGAGAGAGAGAGAGGAAGAAAAAACATAGAGAGAGGAAGAAAAAAATAGAGAGAGAGGAAGAAGATGGACAGATAGACAGACTGCCAGGAACTGAAAGATTGCTTGCATTTCATCTTCCACATGTAGTTAAAGGCAAACCATAGTTGCTGGTTCCTGACTGAATGGACTCCAGAACAACTTGTAACAAGGGTGTACGCATGTTTTGAAACATACTCATAATAGTTCCATTTTTCTTGAATCTCTTTAAAAAAAAAATCTTCCCCTGTGCATATCATATGTGACCTATTCTAGAGAATTCCTAATAGACATTCCAGTCACCAGAGGCAGTTAGCTTAGTGGTTAGCAATGCCATATCTGAGGTTCTGTCACACAGCAAGGTGAATTGAAATAAGCCCCCCATTTACACATGCTTCCTGGTCCTTCACTGAGGCATAGTACTCCCCATTATTAATTCTAAGCAATGTACAGATTTACAAATGAGGTTAAAGCCAAGGGCATCGTCATTTTCACATACAGATAAATTGGTGCCTAGGAAAAGGGGGAAGGAGGTTATGAATTCCATAGCATTTTTCCATGCAAAACAGTGCCCTGCAACAGAAGAGACCCCATGGAACTGGTTGGAGGCCACAGCCTCCTGGGACATGTGAGCGGACAGCCTGCAGGCTGTTCTGAGTTGCTCAGCTCTCCAGTCCAATGCCACACACTGTTTCTCTTCCCTTGGGGACTGCAAGTCTGGTAGACCGAGAAAACTGTCCCAGAGGCACTTTGATGCAAGTTAAAGTTAGAAGTAGTTGCTTCACTTCTGTGTCTGTTCTCCTGTAGCTTTGAAAATTTCCTAGGGATAGGGAAAGGAAAGTAGTGAAAGAATACTGCAGGTATCTGACTTTTCCACCACGTGCTCTTCTGAAGGGACAAGTGGATGTTACCTAGGGGGCTGGGATTAAGTCCCTCCCTGCAGTGAGGTGATGGGCCCGGCTTCTCAGAATGGACAGGCAGAGCTGGACCTCACTGTCACTCTGCACTGTGCATCCACGTGTGCCCACGCTGTGCTCCCACATCTGGATGCACTGTGCATCCACGTGTGCCCACACTGTGCTCCCACATCTGGATGCACTGTGCATCCACGTGTGCCCACGCTGTGCTCCCACATCTGGAGACCTGGGTGGTGCTCAGCAGCCCTGCATTGCGCCCTTGGCTCCTGCTGCTTCCGATTCTCTGCTTCCAATTCCATCCTTTAGGCCCAGCTACCCTTGGTGGAGGACTCACTGTGATCAACTCCTAAGCCTCCCTCCCAACTTCAGAAGAGGCTTTTTCTTTTCTTGTTTTTGTTTTTCTTTTCTTCATTTGAATATAATTTTTTTTCTGCTTACAATTTTGCTTTCTCTCTGTTTCCTTCCTTCCTTCCTTCCTTCCTTCCTTCCTTCCTTCCTTCCTTCCTTCCTTCC
>PVKA01008073.1:0-53602 GCA_004027165.1 Ctenomys sociabilis | reverse complement strand
TGTATGCGAGCCTGCAAAGGCAGGTGAGAGCAGTTGCTTCTTTGTTATGTAAAACCCTTATGAATGGCACTAGAAACATTTTTTCCCATTTATAAAAAAAAAGGCCTAGAGCAGCCTGAGCAAATGACTTTTTAAATACGAGCTGCTTCACTTTGTTTTTCTTATCTTTTATCGCGTTTGTCTCAGTTATATCTTAAAATATGCAGTATTAAAATATTTCCAGAAGAGAAGGGATCTAGTGCCACTTTTCAAACAAATCTTGTTTGAGAAATAATCTTGGCAGATTTCTTTTGTGCTTAGTTGAGCAACAAGGAAAAAAAGCACAAAACCAATTTAAAAACCCAAGTACAAGCAAACAACATCAAAAAGCCCCAAATGAAACATCTATTGTTTAAATTTGAGCTCTAAATCAGAATCATTTTTTAGTTGCTTTTAGACATTTTTTATTTCTTCCTATGTTTGTAAGTATGACAACGAGAATGCTATAAAAAAGGACGAAGAGAGTTCTTTCCAAGGAGAGGTCATGTTGTAAAATCTTATGAAAAATTAAAGAATAACAGTCTAAATTAAGTGTCATTTTTTTAAAAACTGCACTCTTAGAAGTGTTGCTCCTCTTCATGCCTGGGCCGCTTGGCTGAGTGTTTCTTCCTCAGCTGCTCCTACCGCACAGCAATACTGCCCTCCTCAGCTTCCTGGAGGCAGGAGCCGGCTTCACATGCATAAATGCATGGCTGGTGAGTTTTAAATAAACCCTGGCTTAGATGGAAGACTTGGCGGTGTCCAGCTTGGCCGGCTCTGGCATCAACAGGCCACCTGGGCTACCTCTGCATGTTGACCACCTGTGTACATTGAACACTCCAAAGGAGGAAGACCAGCCTTGCTGCTTCTATGAATATGTAATAATAAGAATTTTCAGAAGGTCTTCATTCTGTGGTCCAATAGAAATGTGTGGATATGCCATATTGGCATTAAGAAAACTTTATGAATCCCAGAGAGAGAGTTGAAGAGACAAACTCAGGGGGCTTAATATATGAAAGTGGAAAGCACGAATGTGGTTTTAAAATTATATCTTTTATTTGTCTTAGAGAAAACAGAATAAATCAGTTGTCCCTAATCATGAACATTAAAAAAAAGAATGAACCAAAGATCCAGACTAGATGAATGGCTGTTTTGAAGGCTACATAAAGTATGGGCGTCTTTTAAATTGTAAATACACTCAAGTGACAGTAATGTAATGTTCTGTAATGGCATAAGGTAATATATGAAAGTTTTGAAAAAACAACTTTCATAAAAATGTCTAGAGAAAGAAATACGGCTTCTCAGTGACACAAGGAGGCCATCGTCTGTGTATGGAGCAAATTCAGAATGGGTTCCATGTCAATGCCGTGCTGAGAGGCGGCAGGTGCTGAACCTTAGTGCCTGGGGTGTGAGAATCCAATGGTAAGGACTGAACCTGTGTGAGTGATTGCTGTTGTTGCATTCCTACTGTAGGAATTGGCACATAAATTTGTTTATGTGCTTCCGTGGTTTGTGGGACTCTGCAAAGCTCACTGTTACCTGCATTAGGACATGGATCCTAAGTAGTGAGATGCAAGTCTCATTAGTTCAAATGAAAGGGAAGGGAAATATTGGATTATTCCTTAGGTGGAATTGTCACCCAGTCTCAGGATGAGCAGAAGCATCTTCTGCTGTCTTCTTGGAGGCAGAGGCTCCCTCTAGCTCATGTCCCCAGCTACCTGGCATGTGTGCCTCATTCTCCCTCCTACCTCCCCAGCTGCCTGCCATTCCAAGTGGCAGGACAAAGACCCCCAATGGCTCTCAAGACGTCGTTATCCCTGCAGTCCCACAGAGCCACAGCAGGACTTTTTCTTAGAATTTTCAGAACAGGACTCCAGTCCTCTGTGAATGAAATGCTCCACCATGTCGGCCCTGAGTGGCATGAGGACAGGGACTTGCCACAGCCAGATGAACCTGCTTTGTGTCCTCAGCCATTTTCTGCTTCTGGGTGGTTGCTCTTTCAGAAGTCTCTAGTCAGCAAGCTTCACACCCAAACCCTTGCAGCTTAGCAACTGCTTGAAATTCAGAAACAGTTCCTATGCCGACTACCCATGAACCACCTTGTTCATTTGGACAGGACATCTCTCTCCAAATTAACTGGCTTGATTGACCTTGTTAGATACAAAAGTTACATTTCTTGTTATATAGCTCTTGCTTTATCTTGGTCTTAACCGTCCAGCAGAAAAGTATAAAAATGAGGTATAAAAAGTAAAGCCATATTAATATACTGAGCTGTGAAGGGCTCAAGTCAACAACTTCTGTGGATAACCCCCTACTTTTGTGGACTGCTGGACTGTGTTGGATTGTGTTCCTGAATTCATGCACCTATAGTATTAGATGCCAATGGAATACCCATCTCTGACAGGACTAAACAAAAAAAGGGGCTAGAAAGGAAGGTCCATTTTTTATTTGTATATACAGATTAGTTAGGATAGATATACAGGTACTTTCACTTATCTCAATGCGAAGATTTGTACTCATAGTGTTTGGACAGGATAACCTGTCTGCATCTTGTATTGTGGATAACCACTAAGAAGATAACAATGTAAAATGTATTAATTATTAATACTGTTCTATTAATCAGTTTTGAAAAAAATATATGCAAAAAAAAATTAACTGGCCACTGCATGTCGAAAAATCATTCCTAACTGCTATGGAGGTCATGGGAATATCCAGACCTGCTCAACTTTCAGATAACCTTGTCATATTGTCAAAATATATATTTTATTGTTATTTGAAAATTACATAACTTACAAATACTGTAATTAGTCTCTGTATTCAGCAGTTGTGATTGCAGTTTTAACAGTGGTGTGCAGTGTTGGTCTCAGCACTTCCTCCCTGAGGGCTGGGCAGCAGTGGTCACAAGAACCCTTCCTGTCCCTCATCCATTCATGGCCATGAGCTCACAAGTTTGCATCCATCATCCCCCAGGACCAGGTCCTAGTCCTGTACTGAGCTCAGGGGAGTCAACATGACATGACAAAGCTGAAATGTTGATGCTTCTGGAATTTTTTTTTGGGGGGTACAGACAAAAAAAAAGTAAGTATGGCCACACATCTCCTGACATCGTTTCTATCAAGGATGGAACCCAAACACATCAGTAATGTCATGATATTATCCTCGAGCTAAAGAAATCCTGTGGCCTGCACATGCCTGAGTTGTCACAGGGCACACGTTGCCCTCTTGTCTGTGGTGCTGTGCTCTGCACTATGGGCATGCAGCTGTGAGCAGCTCATAGTAATTGATGAGGACAAGGACAGTGAAACTGACATTGGCTTTGTTATTTACGACCTTGCATTTTAATTCTTACCGTTACCATGTACCCTTCAGCTTATTAAGGAACGTTCAGTGTAGAGCAGGTTTACCCCAGCACGAGGGCCAGCTTCCCTATGCTTACCATGCATCTGAGTGACACCATCTAGGTTTGCAGAAGGTGCTCTATGATTTTCATACAGTGATAAAATTGCCTAATGGAAGTGCTCAGAAATTGTCCCTGTTGAGTGACACATAACAGCATTTAAACAGTAAAGTATTAGTCGGCATGCAAATATCTCACAAAAAGTGCCACCTTTTGAAAAAAGAGTCAGACAAGTCAAGGGTGTGGCGTGGCGTGTCTAGGTGTGTGTACAGCTGCACAGTGAGACCAGAGATTCCTGCCGGGCGTGGTGGTGCATGCCTGTAATCCCAGCACTCGGGAGGCTGAGGCAGGAGGATTGTTGTGAGTTTGAGACCAGCCTGAGCTACAAAGTGAGCTTAAGGCCAGCCTGAAGTGCATAGTGAGACCCTGTCTCAAAAAGACAAAAAAAAAAAAAAAAAAAAAGATTCCTTAGCCTAATCCAGCAGCTGTGGCTGCACAGCCAGCTTAGGACTTCTGCAGGGAGTAGCAGGAGCCCAGACGGTAGAGGTGGAGAGCCCTTGCCCCTCTACCTGGAGACCCCAAGTTGTGTTATCATTTTTAAAGTACTGCACAAACAGTAAAGTTAGGTGCTACAACACAGCACACAGGAAAGGAGTTTTGAGAGTCACTGATTTCAAATTATCAATCTTGCCACCTACACTTATATGCATATCTGTAATATGAATTCCAACAATAGATTTATTAGTTTAGAAACCAAGTGTGTACACATTCCTTTTGGAATGTGTTGGATACAATTTTTTTGTTCTGTATGTCCTCCTTCATTTATTTTAGGTATATTTTCATGTCAGTGCATATAAATTTGCTCTTTTGTAATAGCTGCATAGTATTTCTCTGTACGTTTACAAAATAAATACATTATTTACACAAACCTTATAGATATTTGGTTTATTCATAGTCTTTACCATTTCAAATAAAACTACCAGCTCATATATATGTTTTGGCATATTAGCTGCCTTAAATCTTACGTGTGTGTGTTCATGTTAAATTTACATAGGAGGAAGATGATTAACACACTCTGGGATTTATGCACTAAAACTTGTCAAACACTGGCAGTTTTACATGATCATATCTACACAGAGATATTTTCAGACTCACCTCAGCCCCATTTTTTGTCTGTGTGTTTTTAATTTTCAACAGCTTTGAAACATCCATATCTTGGATGTTAATTTTTGCTGGATAAAATGAGAAAACTATGGATTGTTGTCACTCCAGAGTTATACTTTCCTGTTTAACTAAACCCGTGTTTCACTCACACGAAGCATCCCATCCATCACAACTGGGTAGACATCAACTTTTAAGTTGTCATGGACAGGTAATATAGTTTTTTTTTTTCTGGCTAGCTCAGGCTGCCTTAAGGCCAGGTCTGGTGCAGTTTGAAAAGCTGGGGATCAAACCATGGTCCCGGGCACCTGACTGAATTTGCCCAAGGAGGGACTTTAAACAACTGAGCTAACCCACAAGCCCCCCAACAGGTAATATCTAAGCTTGACCCTTGATAACCAATGAAGACAAAAATGAGCTAGTGGCAAAGGCTTTCAAGTCTTCTTGTCCCTTCTAGACCAAAGCACCATGGAAGAAATTAGGTATGAAATGGGGAAGAGGAAGAAATACGGATTTGCATTCCAGGTTGGCTCCAGAATGTAATAAATTAAATAATTTAAACTTTATGGTTTTAATGAGTGCAGATAACATCTTTAAAATGAATGAGACGACACTGTGGCACTGCCTTGCATAATACTTAGCACTGCGATGGATCTTGCATGAGTGAGTCAAACCCTCAGTCCCCTCTTCTCCCCTCCTTTCCTGGTCCAGATCTCCAGCCTTGGAGCATGGTGAGGAAGAGCTTGCGGGTCTGGGCACACATTCACGCTAGCTTTAGCTGACATCTAGCAATTCCTGTCACCCCAGTGACAGGCCCTGACTGTCTCCACTCATCCACAACTGTTCCATCTACCCTAGGAAACAAAGGCAGTTGGTGTGCCCCTGGGCCTGGCTGGTTTTTGTCCCCAAGTATGCAGTGACTGGGGACCCAGTGCATCAAGACAGCTTGTCCCTCTATTTCCAGTACTGCTGTCCACCACCTGAAACATTCTGTAACCATGAGCAGCCATTACCACCCAGGACCCATTAGCGTAGAGAAGCCCCTGCTCCCAGCAGCAAGCATTTTAACAACAATGCTATTCATATACCTTGATCTTCCTTTGTGGTTATTCTCTTGCTAAATTAGAAGCTCAAATACCATGTCGAATTCTGACAAAGCTCTCTTGAAATAATAATTAGCATTATATATGCAAGCATATCATTTTGCAGGTGAAGAGAGACCCTGTGCTCATGCATTTTGGAAGAGGGGAGCTAGCAGCACAGGGTTGGAGGAGACCTCACTGCATTTAGAGCCCCACATGGTGCTTGGTGCCTGTGGTCTCCATTTCTGGGAACAAACTGCCTCTCTCCAGCTACTAGTTTTTTTCCTTGGGAAGGGGGAGGCACAGTTTACAGTGCTCAGCCTAATTGGGGTGGCAGTAGTGGGTGTGCACCGCGCTGGCCCTGTCCCAGCATGAAGGTGGTCCTGCACATGTGATGAACTCTGTTTACTGTTCTCCCTTCTTCTGGGCCTGGGCATGCTTTCTCCTGAACACTGCCAAGTTTCAGGATTGTAGAGCATTTGCATGACCACAGAGAAGCCAGTAAAACTTTTTCACAGCATTTATGATTAAAATATTCTTTGCAAGAACAGGAAGTGAACTGAGCTTTCTTTACCTATCTGGTTGATATTTAGTTAAGGAAATGTCTTGAAATGGATGCAAGGAGATAAGAGCGTGAAAATACAAAATATCCTTTAACTCCTTGTGTCCTTAGTATAGAATGGGGGGAAAAAGTGTCCTTTTGAATCAAATGTATAGAGCTGCTCCAGCTTTTGGAACTTGTCCCCGTAATTGCAGATTTACTCTCTTTCAAGTTTTCACTTAATTCTAGGTTATGGGCAAAGTAGATTTGGCATCATTAAGAATGTCCTTGTTCTTGGAAGGACTAAAACCTACCATGGGGAGGAGCCTCAACAAGTGTTTGTAGCTCTCAGTGGCAGGGTAGACATTTGGGGGCCTTCTGGTCCAAAGCCTCCTGCATGTGTCATGCTATTAAGGCCAGCTTTTGCTTCAACTGCTAAGAAAGCTTCTCTGTAATGCCAGGGTATCATGCTGGCCTCTGAATTGGCAGCTGCTTTGGTGCAATGCTTGGAGGCCAGCGCTTCACCAGAGCAATTTGTGAGCTTTTATGCCCTGGCTGATAGTTCCTCAAGTACTTGTGTGTTAAATTGGTTTGGAAAAGAGAAATGTTCCTTTCTCTGCCTTATTTTTACATTAGAAATCACTCTTCCATATGAGCAATAGTTTCTCTTAAAATATGCTTAGAAGGCAATATCCACCTTATTAAGCAGTATGTTTCACTGACTTCAAACTTGCAAATTATAACGTCCATTAACAGTACAGAATAGATGCTTCTCGGGCAGTGGCCTTATTAGAATAACATCAGTTGTGTTCATGTTCTTTGTGTCTTAGTCCAAAAGAGATCAGCTGAAACAACCCACAGAGGCAGGCAACATGACATCCTAAAATTTTGTGACCCCCCACTTGAGGGTCTGTGAATTCGTGAAGAACTCAATACGTCATAGTTGGGTAGACATGGACTTTAAGTTGTTGAGGGCAGGTGATGTCTACCCTTGACCGTTGATAACCAATGAAGATGAGGACGAGCTAATGGCACAGGCTTTCGGGTGGAGAGCAGCAGGCCTCCGGAAAAGGCTGTGAACTTGGATCACAAGAACTCAATTTAGTCCTGGCTGAAACATTTGTCAATTGCATGGCTCTGAATAACTTACTATGTTCTTTAGTTCCCCTGTATCCAAGTCTTTGAAATTGGGGTGATTGTTTGTGGCCAGCCTCAGGATGGTTAAAAAAATAGGAGTCAACAATGCAATAGAAGAGCAGCAGAGCCCTGCAGTGCTGTTCTGACATGAGGCCCTGGTGAAGGAACAGCCCCTGTTTTCAGTTCCTTCAGCTCTTCTATGACAGAGATTGTGTCTAAGTCATGAACACTTTATGGGTTCCGAGCAAATGAAGGAAGAAACACACTGCACAAATACAGACAGAAAACACAAGGGGTGGTTGTTCCAGCTCTCCTGAGATTATTTTGCATTTTTCTAGAATCATAAAGTATAATTCCCTTCTCTTATTTATCATCTTAACATAGAGAATGGATTTTTCCTGTACACTCACTTCTTTACCTGGTAAGGAATTTTAGAAGTAGTGGGAGCTGACCTGTAGTCTCAGCAAAATGTTTCCTTTTTTAAAAAAAAAATGTGTTTAGTACAGGGTCTACAAGGTCTCACTACACAGATTGGACTCTTAGTGATCCTCCTGTTTTCAGCCTCCCAAGTATGGGATTACAGGTGCATAACACCTTACCCACCCCTCAGTCACCTTCTTAGTGTGCCTCAGGGGTGGGGCTGGGACAGCACGCTGGAGATCGAACCCTGGTCCCTGCACCTGCATAAGCAGGCTTTTTAGTGTGCTAAGCTATCTGGCCGACCCTGCAAAATGTACTTCTAAGTGAGCAGGAAGCCAGACATCAGGACAAAGAGGTGCAACAGCTGGATTGGCACTGCTGCCCCCTGAGAGGGCCCAGCAGCCACACCTGGCTGCCATAGCCTGCAACTCTTCAGGGAAAGTAGCATGAACCTACCTCCTCATTTCATTGGGAAGTAAAAATGATCCCTCTCATGACACCATGGCTTCGTCAGCTACTGTCCTATTAAGGAAATTGTAGTTCTCTCTGAATTCCTTCATTTTGCACGAGTTGGCTCTAAGTAAAATTGGGTTGAGGACTGTTTACAGCCCTATTCCAGCAATAGACAAGGTTGCAGAAATGAGATGACTTTTGAGATTATGGTGGCTGGCAGATGAAATGATGTATCCATACCCATTGGTTTATTTCTGTTTTGGGATGGTGAAGTTTAAACCAGGGCCTTGGCATCATCTCTGTCACTGAGTTACATCCCCCAGCCCCTCTTCAATCTTGTCTTGAGATAGGCTTTCCCTTAAATGGCACAGACTGTCCTCAAACTTGTGAACTTTCTTTCACAACATTATGTTGACCCAACATTATAATGACTTAACATTATATTGTATATGAATAAAATAACCACATGCAATGGAAGCGGATCTACCCATTTAATCATGAATGATATATTTTTGGCACTGTCTATGAGTTACATGTAATTTACCTTATAAAAAGTAAACTTTAAGGGCCAGCCAAATATCTCAGCGGATTAAAGTGCCTGCAAGCAGGCACAGGGCCAGGGGTTTAATCCCCTGGCCTGCAGTGGCAGCCCTGCCCCTGGGGCGCGCTGTGATGGCAATTGAGACTGGGCATGGTGGTGCGTGCCTGTAATCTCAGCTCTTGGGAGGCTGTAAACGGGCGGATCAGTATGAGTTCGATCTAGTAGTGAGACCCTAAATACCCTGTAGATCCTTCCCTAAAAATACAATAAATAAGTAAATGAATAAAAATAAAAATTCGACTTTAAAGCTGTGTGCCTTTTAACATTTTATATCTAATCTCAAAACATCATTATAATATAATGTTGGGTCATTTAATATTCACTTATATTCAGTGGCAAAGAACTGCAAGTTCCTCATTTTCAAACATCATAAAAACCAGAAATTCATTGTGAAATATGAGGGAGCTGGAACAGATATTTCAGGGTGCTGAACAAGTTCTTTTAGTGTCTTTCTTTCTCAATAACTTGAAAGTTTTCAGTGTCTTCATGCTTCTTTGAGTTCAGAAAATTTTCTTTCTTCTCATAGAGAAAAATTCTCATAAACAGCCCTTCAGGCAGCAGCAGGCCCTGTGGCACCTTTAGCTCTTTTTATGCTGCTGCCTGCCTAGGGCTTTTAGCTCCTGCTGTCTGGTGCTTTTAGCTGTCACCAGAGCCCAGGAACTGACTCCTAAATGGCAGTGAAATTCTACCTCCAGCTCTGGCACCAAGGGAAGCCCTGTTGGGTGTGATTCCACAGTAAGGGTGAGAGAATAGATTCATTTCAGAGCAGAGGCTCTGTATGGTCCTCATTGCTTGGCAGCTAAGGTTTGTGCAACTTTTCATTGCACTCATTGATGGCACACATGTGTGGAAGGAATGTGGTGTACAGCATCTAATGATCAAGTCGGGGTGTAGCATTTCTATCTTCTTCAACATTTGTCTTTCCTGTGTGTTCCAAACCTTCAAACTCCTCTCCTTTCCTTCTTTCACACAACATGTATGAAGTTGTAAACTGCAGTGATGTGCTGCTCCATGAAGCAACTGAACCCCTTCCTCCTGCCCAGCTGTACTTTTGAGGGGTACCAGGGTCCAGCTTCCTTCTACCCCTGCCTTCCTGGCTGGGCCTCCAGCCACCTCTGTCCCTCTGACTATGAGCTCAGTCACTCTGGCTCACAGAGCTGAAGGACAGCTTGCAGCATTTGTCCTGCACAGCTGTGTTTTTGTTTTTATCAGACAGTAGAGCACAGCTGCCTGAGGCTTTCAGGAGCCCCTCCTTTCTCTCTGGGTCAGTAACCTTTCTCAGCCTGTGTCGGTCCCTGCCAGTCAGCTGCTCCCCTTTTCTTAGGTCTTTTGCTCTGGGATGTGGGATTTGCCAGACACTCACTAGAGGGCAGCAAGGAGAAAGGGGAACCAAGTCTAGAAACTTCCTGGACCTTTATTAACATGAATTGGACAAAAAAAAATGTGTTTTAAAAAGTTTATTCACTGATGTTTTCAGTAAAATATTATGGTGTCCATAGTCTATGGATGTTATTATGTGTCTTTTTTTTTTTTTTTTTTTTTTTTACAAAATCTTCAATAAAGCATCAAGTGTGAATGACTAAAACATCACTACCACAGTGTGGGAAGACTACAGTGCCAAGGGAACCCCTGTTCTGCTTCCTGGAGACAGCCTTGGGCTGAGGAAGCAAGGGTCTGTCGGTGCGCTCCAGCCAGGACCCCAGTCTCCCCTGCAGTTGCTGGGGGAAAAGCGGCAGGGCCAGCATGGTGGAGTGACAGACAGTGTGTTGACTCGGTGATGTGAGGTGTGCACCAGCAGCAGATAAATAGCTGTACAGTCAGATTTTGGGAGGACAGAAAGTCACCCTCTATTTCAACACAGTCCTCTGAAGAATGGGGCAAAGCTTTATCCTTCGAGGGGTGAGCCCAGAACCTCACTGCACTCAGAGGAAGGAAGAAAAGTGGTTGGTAGAGAAGTTTCTGGAGTATCATGAGAGGAAATAACTCAGTGGATGATGACGAGGGCAAGGCATGACCAAGCAAGTGTGCTTTTAACCATCAGATACAAGCAGGCAGCATCACTGGCCCAGACCGGAGTCTAAGAAGAGTCCTCCAAGACCCCACTAAGGAACAGAGAGGCTCTGGCTAAGGGAGTGGAAGGAATTTCGCTGGTGGAGTCTGAATATGATCGTTGGTTGTTAGCCATCTCTTGCCACTGCTCTGCTACCCAGCTGATGACTAGAATGAACAGTTGCACGAGTCCCCAAATTTTGCTCCCTGATGTTCAATGAAGATAGATACAACAGACTAGGGTAGAAATTTTGTTTTCAACTCAAATGCTGCTGGAAAAATGTTCATCTCAGTCTCAGGCTCTATCTCTGTATCAAGGGGTGACCTTTTGAGCTAGAATCAAGTAGGCTAAATTGTACACTCTTGACTATAGGAAGAAATTCATAGGGACTAGAGAAGAAAGGTATAACAAAGGGGCAGGGGAAACTAAAGAAAAATGAAATTGTCTCCTGCTGAAAGATTGAGAGAAGATTTAATGGGGAAAATGGTCCTCAAAATGTAGGTAAGAGTCTTACAGGCAAAGGTATGGGGATAGCATTTTAGAAGAGGAATGGACAATGCCTCACTCACAGGAGAGCACTGATGGCTGCTGCACCACAAAGGAAATCATTTTGGCTTGTTGTGGCTTACACAAGTGTCCCCGAAGGCCCCCATGTCTAAGGTGTGGTCTGTCTGTCTCAAGGCCATGGTACCACCATCCAGAGTCTGTGGAACCACTAAGCGGTAGGTCCTGGTCAGAGGTCCTAGCCCCGTGGGGCTGTGTACTAAAAGGGGAGAGGGAGCCTTTCTCCCTTCCTAGCTGGTTTTGTCTCCTGCCCATAGAGAGGTGCAGCTCGCTCTGTCACCTGGTCCTCCTTCATGACCCCTGGCAGACACCTTCAACACTGAGAATCAAAATAACCATTTTTCCTTCCTAGTTGTTTTCTGGAGAGGTTTTGTTACAGTAATGGAAAGCTAACTAACGCATAGGTAGAATTTAGGCTTTAAAGGCTTTATGCAACCTGTAAAGGAGTTTGCAATTTATTCTGTGGCCACTTCAGAAGGTGTTTGTTGAAGGAGGCGTGATCCAAATTACACTTGACACATTTCTTGGTCTTCAGGACTGGGTCCAAGACTGCACGAAAGCATATCAGGAAGCTGGTAAAATCACCCAGATCTGAGATGGTGCGTCTGTGGGCATGGCCAGAAGGGGGGCTGTGTGCAGCTGACAGCAAAGATGTATGAAGTTGAACAAATGTTATGTGGCCATTTTTACATTATCAATTCCTGGAATGGGAGTTTGTTTTCCAGGATTTGGAGGTTATAACCTCAAATAACAATGAATGAGAGATAGAGGCCTAGCCAGTTACAAACAAGATGAACAGGTGTCCAGTTAGTTGTTTTGAAGCTCTAAGGATTTACAAAATAGCTGTGTGGTTTTGGTTTGATTTGATATAATTAAAATAGACTTTTTCTGACTTTCTGAAGAAGTGACATTTACTGAGCTACATTGTTGATATATTTAATGCAATGTAATTTGTAAATTAAAAGCCACAGTATTATTTTAATGAAAAGACATCTGATTTTAATCCTAAATGATAAAAGACAAAACTTAAATGTTGGATGAACTGAAATCAAGTTGAATTTAATTAGCTGAGTATTGCATAATTGTAATACTGCTAAAATTGGGTAATGATCAAATCAGGGTAATTTGTTAAGGTCACTAGGTATGCAATGGACCTGAGATCCATATGCTATTGCATATTGAAATATGTTATGATTGATCACAAGATAAATTTTGATTTTGTTCCCTATTGCTGAATGTACCAACCATATGAAATGCCATTCCTTCTTACTCTAATGGAATTTTACATTCCATGTTTAAGAAACTTGGATTGGAATTTCTGCACGAGTTTTTTTTTTTTTTTTTTTTAACTGTGGCCATTGGCAACAGAAATGACAAATTATTTCTGCTAATTTAGTAATCTGCTTTCAAACCACGAAGTGATTAACAGGACCAAAATCTCAGTGACACCTTTGGAGCAAAAATTGAGGCCAACTAAATCGTTGTCCTATGATGCTCTTTGGATGGTAACTTCTATCATAATGAGATGCAGGAAAAATGGAAAGCACCAGAGCCAAGAAGGCCAGAGCTTAGAAGACATCAAGTGCTGTCACATTAGCCAGTCTCAACATGTGGTTTCAGAAGACATCTGACTTGGCCCAGGTAGTTCACAAGCTGAACAGCCCAACCCTGTCGCATGTACATTTTCCACTGACCGTTTCTGACAGATGCAGATCCTTTATATGCTAATTGCCCACTGGGAAATCTTCTGAGATACCTGCCTGTGCCTGTTTTCAGTTGCAGTTCAGGCCTACTAGAGTTTATTAATTATTTTATAATGAAAATGTGGAGAACAACAATAATGATATGTCCACAGGCATCGCATTGTCAGAAGGAAAAATGAAGATACATGTTTGTATCTAAATGTTCTCTTTAGAGCCTCAGGCAGCCATCGGGCAGGCATCTAGAGTCTTTGAGTGATTCATGGTCCAGTGCTGGGACTATGGGTGTGAATGCTATACCTACCATGGGACAGGCAGCCTGCATGCAATATAAGGAAGGAAAGAGGCTTGCTCTTGCTTCTCCTCCCTTTTTGCTCTGCTGCTTTTGTGTCTTTTGCCACCATGAACCACTGCCATGTGCCACTCTGCCTTAGAGGCAGCTGATTATGGGTTGAAACCTGCACAAACTGTGAGCTCAGTCAGTCTTTTCTTCTTTAATTTGGGTGCTGGGTATTTTGCTTCAGCAACAAGAGAAAAGTAACTAAGATAGTATGGTAATGAGGACAACACTGGTTGGATTTTTAGAGGAAGGATACATTCTTGTTCATTTGTAGAGGCAAACAAGCCACAGTTGCATCCTTAAGTAGTTCTTCTTAATTTGAGTATCTCATTTATTAGGCCAGATTATATCAAAGTTTAAAAAATATGCATCCAGAATTTATGAGTGCAGTCCAAATATTCCTAGAGATGGTTCTCCAGTCATGTCATGACTCCCGCAGCTCCTGCTGTGCTGACAGCTTGGAATAGCTGCAGGTGCTCTCTTTCCACTTCTCATCACAATCACTTGCATCTACTGAAAACAGCCCTTCTGGGAGACAGCACACCGTGCCAGACCCCTTGTGGGTGAATCCTCTTGTTCCTCTAAGTTGGAAACTACCACCCAGAGAAAGGGAAAGTTAAACTGAGAGGAAATGAATTATAGGACACCAATGGAAAACATTCTTGGACTTTTAAATACACTAGCAGAATATTTGTTTTATCTATTTATTTAGTTTTATGCCTTCAGTGCTAGGTCTACAGGGTCTCATTACATAGATCAGACTCATAGTGATCCTCCTGTTTTCAGCCTCCCGAGTGCTGGGATTACAGGTGTGTGCCACCATGCCCAGTCTCAATTGCCATCTCAGCATACGCTGGGGGGCAGAACTGTTATTTTAGTTTGGATTGAAATGATAATTGCACAATTCTATGGCACAATGTGATGTTTATGAGCATGTGTACATTGGGTAATGATCAAATCAGGGTAATTAGCCTACACATTGCCTGGAACATTCAGAATCTTTTCTTATAGTTTCTTATCAAATGTCAAATTCATTATTGCTTGCTGTAGAATTCCTAAGCGTTGCCAATGTTTTAAATTTCTGGAGTTGGCTATTGGTTTCCTGGAGAGAATAAACTCATTAAACTGACAATTGGATGTGGGGCGTCTCCAGAAAGAGAAGCAAGATGGGATCCATAGAAACGCCTATATTATGGTCAACAAGAGCTGCTTTGTTTCTTCCCTGAGGTTCCTGTTGCTGTCTCACAGCCTTCACATTGTGTTTTCAAGAACAAGTCAGCTGGCCAGTGGCCATGGTGAAACTGCACTGCTTGTAAGTGTAAACACCTCCCACATCTCTGCTTGTTCTGCTTAGGCTCAGCTTTCCTTTGAAATGTCAGATGGCAGTGAAGTGAACAGAAAACAGTATTGAGGAAAAGAGGGTTTAGCCAGGCAGGGTTGTATGCTCTGAAGGCTGCAGCAGGAGGACTGTTGTGAGTTTGAGGTCACCCTGGGCTCCAAAGTGAGCTGAAGGCGAGCATGAAATTCATAGTGAAACCCTGTTTCAAAAAGATGGGGGAGGGAGAGAGAGAGAGAGAGAGAGAGAGAGAGAGAGAGAGGAGAGATTTCTTAAAAGTCTACCAAAGTCCTTGGCTACAAAACAGAATAATTACTTGTATCACTAAGAACCTTTATTCTGTTTCATTGGGGAAAACAAACAAACAAAAAAATAAAACACCTGTAATTATGTTGTCTTTCTGCAATCTCATGTCTCATCAAACATTTGCCTAGACCTAAGAGCTTTGCTGGAAGAGAGACAGGAGAGAACAAATATAGGTAGAATGCAGATTAGAAAATCACGGTTTTAAAATTGTACTTAACAAATTTTGAAACTTAAGGACAGAACAAAACTGTACAAGGTTATAATGCATTTTTGTCTGTTTCTTTGAAATACACACACACACACAGACACACACACACACACACACACACACACACACACAGGAGTTTCCTAAGCCTGTGCATTGGGCCTATGTTTTTGCCTGCAAATTAAGCCTGATCTTCCATGCTCGAGGAAGCAGCACTGCTCAGTACATGCATGTATTTTTAACTTCAAATTCATACAAATGGTTTACATTGCCATGTAGCCCACACAAAAGTTAACCTGACAGACACTAGGAATGTACAGTCTAAGTATCTTGAAGATACCCCCAAACCACATAAAGCCCTGCAGACCAAGGCTATAATGCACCTGTCTCTTGGGAGCCCATACTCTATGCTCTCTCAGCAGGTCCTTTAGCACTAGTGCACCTTTCTATACCTCTCGCCCACATATCCTGCAGCTCTGTTCTGTGACAAAAGTGAGAAAAGCCTATGGTTCTTGTGAGTAAGTTGAGGTACTGATCTCCTTTAGGTGAACCTTGTGGGACCCCATATGCTGAGAAGAACATTTGAATATTCATGGTTCTTTATGCCTGCAGTGCAAAGCATAAGTAGTGCTGTTAGTAACACATTAGTATGTGTTACTGTACTAGAACACTTGTTTCACATCCAGAAAATCATACAGTACTTGTTCTTTGAGACTGAGCAAGAAGATAGTCAATAGAAGGAACTAAACAAGAAAATAATACATGACCTCTTGCTAGTCTTCCAAATTCCCATCTATTCTGTTCCAAATTTAATTAAGATCATTTAACAAATATTATGAGCGAAACTATGACATGTTCAAGTTCATTCTGCCAAATAATTTGCTCATTTCATTCAATGTCTTTTTTAAAATCTCTGATGTAGATATTGCCTCATTTCTTTACTTTGAAGGATGTCACAAGGTAAAAGTAAATTTACAAAAGGCCATGCGGCACATCGCAGAAGATCCAGGATTCTCCCAGGTCAGATACTCCAAAGCCCAGTTTTGCCATCTCAGCTCTACTTCCCTCTATTGGGGTCAGAGGGTGAGATGATTTCTCAAGACAATCGCATAAAGAATTCTTTCCTTCTCTTTCTCCTCCTCTTTCTCCTCCTCTTCCTCTTCCTTCTTCTTCTTCTCCTCCTTCTCCTTTTTCTTTTTCCTCTTGCGTAAACAATTTTTCGCCTCCTAAAGTAGATTTATTCAATATCATTGGCTTAACTTGTAGAACCATGAAGACTAACAAGTTGGGAAATATGCTTTTTTTTTTTTTAATGTATTCAATATGGGGTCTTACTACACAACTCAAACACATAATGATCCTCCTGTTTTCCGCCTCCCCTGTACTGAGATTACAGGCCTGAGCCACCATTCCCAGACTTAGTTACCACCTCAGCATGCCTGGGGGTGGAGCTGGTTGGGAAAAAACCCATGATGACAGGGTATAAAACTCGAAGTATCTCTACTTTTAAATATATATTCAAAATTTTATGTGAGTTGTCAGGTTAGCGCAGTTGTCTAAAGTGCCTTCTTGAGTAAAATCAATCAGGGGCAAGGGACTGGGGTTCAATCACCAGTACCACAGGCCACACCAGACCTACCCTTAAGGCAGCCTGAGCCAACCAAAAAAAGAACCTTCTAAAATTTTACAGTTGCTTTAGTCCTCTTTAGTCCACTGATTTTGCTGTTCATATGTAAAGAAAAACATTTTTTCATAATTTTATTGAGAAACATACAGCAATGAGATAGTTTCAAATCAAATTAGTAGGACAGTTTCAATAATCAGTACATTGCATATTGTTTTCTTAGTGGTTATTTGTTGTATGAGCTGCAGACATGATATTCTATTTACAAACACTATTAGAACAGATCCCTCTATTCACTGAATTAAGAGAATGTAGCTGTATATCTATCTTAACTATTTTGAATATACAAATACAAAATGGTCATTCATTTGTGTCCCCTTTTTTTGCTTAATTTTGTCATTTAAATATTATAGGTGTGTAAATTCAGCAAAATATTCCAAAATAGTACAGTAGACCACAATAGTACTAGGTTTTCCATATGACTGGCAATGTTAGAAGCTGTTGACTTGAGTAAAATACTCTTTTTCTTTTGCAGAACCAGGGATTGAACTCAGGCCCTTGCGCTTGCCAGAGAAGTGCTTATTCCACTAAAGCCATCTCTTCTAAAGCAAAACATTTTAAAGTATCATTTTGCATAATGTTCTTCCAAATGCTATATTAATATGTTGAGTATATATCCACTACCAGATTCATGTATTTTATAGATAATATTTTAGGAAGTTAATATTGAAAAAGGAATTATTTGCTATTGTTAGTTAACTCTGAGAAAGTACACATTGCACCATGTATTTATCATAAATCACTGAGTTTTTGCTGTGGTGGCCGGGTCATTATTTTCTTGTACTAAGCAAAATACTGAACGCTGAAAGCCAGAATTGTATGCCACTTACTATGTGCAAGAATGATTAACTAGAGTGCCCTGGGCACTTACATAAGCAGCTGTTTCTCAATTTTTCAGGTGAAAAAAATCTGTGAGCTTGGCAACTTTCAGAGAAGGCATTAGCTGTACTGCAGTGGGGCTGGAGTAGTCGTTACCTCTCGGGCAAGATACAGTTTCCAGGAGGCAGAGAGAGGTGCTCTTCAGGGGAGGCTCATAATCTAACTACCCCTAGAAAAATGTAGGGGAGCCCAGGGCCTCCAAGAGGCAAACAAAGTGTCCCAAAATATTCAGTTACCCATCACTGCCTTTGCCTGTTTGTTTCCCTATTTTGAACAACCAACAGTTTTTAAATAATTTTCTTCCACAATCTTAAAATATACTAGAAATGGAGGGCCAGGTGCTGCTGATACATTCAATAAAATGCCACCTAAGCAGTCTGAATTTGTGCTTTCTTCTCAAATATAAGAGAGCTCCAATTTCCCCAATAAACACCTTTGAGAAACACAGATCAACAATATGCAAAATTGGTTTTTAGAGTCACGTTTTACATAATCTTCAGCATTCCATGTTTCCATGGAATAATTCAGCCATCTCATTATACTTTTTGTGTTAATTTCCTACCTCTAAAGACGTTGAGTCCCGTGAGGAGAATGATTTGAAAATTTTAAAAAACTTACAGAATTTAGCGTCATGTCAGGTGAATATCCAAGAGTTTCCTAAAACGCTGAAGACTTTTAAAAGTAATTATTGAGTTACCATCCAGAAATTTCTAGGCCAGCTTATCGCTTCTTTGGTCTTCCTGTCAATTACCTCTTCTCACTTGGGTTTATTGTCTTGAAAACATGCAGCAGGGATGCACTTTTCCACATCATAAGGTATAAGGGCCCTGGGTGGACATATTTTGTTGTTCTTCTCCCTCACCACAGTCAATGCAATTAAAGGGAATAGATTTGACGCAGGAAAACTTCACCAATCAATGAAATGCTTTTCCCAGCAATAATCATGTCATGGATCAATGCAACTGATGAGTGACCTTTCCATTCTTTGTAAAGATAACCTTTCATTGACATCATTAACCAGATAAAGCACTGGTTTGATGACACTCTTTTAGTCATGGCACTTGCTATTGATTGAGAACTGTGAGCTGAGATTTCATTAGTGCTGAGCTGTTTACAGAAATAGGAAGTACATTCCTCCCCTTTTCTCTAACCCACAAAGTAAATTTTTTCAAACCAGCAGTGAACACAGAGGAGAAACCAAGGGCATTTTCTCATTTTTGTTGTACTTCTATGAACAATAGTTCTTTGGGTTAGATGGAACACGGAATGCTTCCAAGGATGGGGGTATTTTAGATTGTCAAGTGTTGGTATGTTAAGTAGAGCCTCTCTTCTGTTCGTGGCTCCTCCATTGTAGAGCACCTCATCAGTATTTTCCAGGTTAAAATGCAAAGCTTGTATTATACCTATATGCATTTGTGATTCAATGATCCAGTATTCTAATCTGATCCTTTGAGAAAGACATACGTTGTTTGACAGAAGAGCCAGGGTGCCAGAGAGACAGTGGGGTCCTGAGAAGGGTGGCATTGGAAGAAAAAAATTCTTGACCCACGCTAAAAGGAAATCTGGGGTCAGGTGGGATGTGACCCTTCCGATGCACAGGCAGCAACATCCCAGCACATTGTATATCTTTATTTGTACACAGTAAAAAAGGAGGAAGCACAGGAGGGAGTCAAAAGTGCAAGGTCTCAGGGTTTTCCTGAGCACACTGGCAGCAAAGCATCCTCAGAGCTGTCTGGTTAACAGGGAGGAGCACCCTGGCCAGCCTGGATGGGCTGGCTTTGCTTTGGTGCCAATACATTGTTCACATGGCTGCCTCTGGCACTGTATGTTCTCAGGGATGCCCTTGCTCTAGCCCTGGGTGTGTGGACAATCTCTGGCTCAGGTGCTCCCTACACCAGAGATTTTTGCTGCTGCTCCATGTAGCCAATCACCATTGAGAAGCTTTCTTGCTTCTGCTTCCCTTCAATAAAAGCGAAACTTTTATTTAGCTTTTAGTGAATGACTTGGCATGGAGGAGAAATGCCCTTAATCAAATAAAACCTATATTTAATTCCTAAAAGTTAATTTTTAAATAAAATCCAATTCTTTTATTTATTTATATTTATTTTATTGAAGAGCAAATAGCAATGAGACATTTTCAAGTCAAATTTACAGGAAAGATTTGATAAATTAATACATGGCAAACTGTTTTTGTAATGTTTTGGTATCGTACAAGGTACATAAATGATATTATACTTACAGACATTATTATAGCAGATATCTCTAATCAGTGAATTAGGAGAGTGTAGCTGTTTACATATCTTATTTTTTAAATTTATTTTTTATTTTATTGAAGTACAAATATCACTCAGATGGTTTTAAGACACTTTAACAAGACAAATTCGATAAATTAATACATTGCAAACCATTTTCATAATGTTTTGGTATCGTACAAGGTGCATACATGATATTATACTTACAGACATTATTATAGCAAATGTCTCTTATCAGTAAATTAAGAGTGTAGCTGTTTACTTATCTTATTTTTTATATCTGAATTATATCAAAAATTCAATAACTATTTTCCTAGTGGATGACCATAGTATTAGAAGCCTACATAATATCCTGTCCAACCACCATTAGTGCAAATCTTGCCTCTCATAGGATTATGTAGAAGCACAGGGTTATCTACCCCAACTGTACTGTGTATACACACACATCATGATTTTTTCTTTCTATACCCCTTCCTTTGTCTACACCTGTCAAGATAGCTCAGCGGTCTAAAGCACCTGCTTAGGTAAAATCCAATTCTTAAGTGGACTAGTCCATGGATTCTAACAAAAAGAGTTTATAAAAGGTGGTTATCACTCTAAACTGTGGTTTTTAACAACTCAGTGAGTTGGACTGCAGAATGATGACAACTGTCGTGTGTAAAATGGAGGAAGTATAAGTCTTTGTTATGACTGATTTGTGAACCTAAGAGTAGAACAGCAAGTTCATTCAGAATAAATAATTAATATTTAGAAAATAAATACAAGAAAGAAAAGGGTGGAAAGTTACACTTGAGCATGTGGACAGAACATTTTGGGGGAGGCCTGGAGGAGTTCTCAAGCACAAACATGCTATATGTCTCTCTCATGCTCCAAGAACAAAACAGTTTTTCCAAAGAGTTGTGGGCATAGACGACTTCATTCAACTTGTAGTGTAGTAAATCTAATGTAATTAATTAAAAATACTGCTCATGTGGAGCTTCAGAGAGACAAAAGAAACAATATAACTGGAGAGGCAGTTGGAATAGATAGTAGGGTTGAGTGTGGGTGCTTGTCATGAAATCAGAAAATAAGCTCTTAATTCTAGGTTTCAATGAAATGAGATCAACCTTTCAGATAAAAAATGATATTTCTATAGGTCAACCATAGCCTCTTAAAAAATGGAATCTCACATCATGTAACTTCTTTAGTAATGAAAAACCAAGAGCCTAGTTTTACACTCAGTAGTATAAAGTTGTACTTTGCACACAGGTGTATATTTTATTCCCACCCTTACAAATTACCATGTGCAAAGATTAAAAATGCTTATCCACTGTACTTTATCTTTGAGTCAAAGTTCTCATGCTTCACAATTTGTTTCCAGCTTCCAGTAATGCCAGCAAGATGATACAAAATCAAAATACCTCGAACACCAGGGAGAATAGTCATTAGGTTGATTTTCTATTTCCTCCTTGTAAATCATATGATTTAATCATGCAGGATATAGAGAAGAAAATGGAGAGGGGATATGGACCCCAAGAATGAGAAAACGGACACAAAAGGTAGTGAGTGCTACAGGCAGAGAAATATTTGAGGATCTTGGAATGGTCTGTACCTGCGTCAAGAGCTGAGTTGCTGTCAACTCACTAAAGAACTCTTGCTCCTCTTCCTGCATAGCAGTTCTAGGTCCTCAAAACTGGGCTTTTCTCTAGGTTGGTTGTGTCTGATTTTTGCTGCTCAGAATTGCAGCCCCTTGAGCAGCAGCAGCAGCACCTGACATAGATTTTCAGACCTCCACACTAGCACTATAATCAGGATCTGCAGT
This sequence comes from Ctenomys sociabilis, assembly GCA_004027165.1. Lineage (NCBI taxonomy): Eukaryota > Metazoa > Chordata > Mammalia > Rodentia > Ctenomyidae > Ctenomys > Ctenomys sociabilis. The sequence goes on along the minus strand of PVKA01008073.1, from coordinate 31,675 downwards.
TTGGACCAGGCAGAGAAATAGTTCAACTTCCCAATGCCTGCCGGGCAAGGGCAAGGTGCTGAGTTCCATTCCTAGAGAGAAAAAAAAAGCAGATCTGCATTTTCAGTGGATCTTCAGATATTTGCACGTGTGAGACACCATGAGTGTGGCCCCTAATCGATGTGCAGAATGTGTCCTTGGCCCTGAGAAACAGAAGCTAGTGAACCCGCTATCATATGGCATCCGACACTCAGGGAGATTCTGGAGTTAGAGCAAAGAGGGGCAGAAATGCAAAATTCTTGTTTGTTATGAGAGCTGGAAGCGGAATCTTGAGGGCATGCATGACCTGGACTCCACCTGCTTTACTTTGCTTCTCAAAGCCAACCACAGCTTTCTCACCATCTTAATGTTTAACAAAATGTAACCAGAACAGTTCTCTTTCCTAGATCAAGTCTTTAGTCAGTAATTGAATATATTGGGTTTTGTCTTGTTTGGTTTTTGTTTTGTTTTGTTCTCAGGTTGTTGACAATCTGCAGACTGGGCATTGACCCCAGAGTACAGTAGGCAAACGCTATAGCACTGAGCTATATCTATGCCCATTTTACATTGTTGTTTTTTTCCGGAACTGGGGATTGAACTTGGGCCCTTGCACTTGCTAGGGCAGCACTTACTCTACTGAACCATCTCCCTAGCCCCTGCACACAGCAATCTTGATAGTAATTAATCTTTAGAAATAGTAAATTAGTGTGGCACACACCTATAATATCAGCACTTTAGGAAACTGAGACAGGAGGACTGCTAGTTTAAGCTCAGCTTGGGCAATTTAGTGAGACAAAGTGTCAAATTAAACAATTTTTTTAAACACTGGAGATTTAACTCAGTGTGAAAGCCCTGGGCTCAATTGTTAGTGCTATAAAAAGCTAAAAATTAAAAATAATAATAAAGCCTGGCAAGCACAAGGGCTTGAGTTCAATCCCCAGTCACGCAAAAAAAAAAAAAAAAATCACAATTAAAAAAATAATAATATTGGCAATGACTGATCAAGAGAGTAGCAACTTTAGTTTTTTTGTGCTGTTGTTGTTTGTTTTTGGGGTTTTTTTTTGCAGAACTGAGGATTGATCTCAGTAATTTTTTATTGCACACTTATTTACTTCTATCTGTCATTTCTATATTGAAAATAAGTCAACACAATATGAGAAGAAAACCCACTTCCTTCTACCTGGGTGTGTTGCAGGCTGCGGCTGCTCTCCCAGTCCAGCTGTGGCAGCAGCCTACTTTTAGGACTTTCTGGAACTCATGTGTATCCAGAAGCTGCCAGAGATCGCAGATCAGGAGATGTCCCTTTATCTATCTCTACCATTCTGTCTTATGAATATATATCCAGGCAGAGCAGGGAAGTACTATTGGGAGAAATCCGCTTTCTGATAGTCTCAGGAAAGCCTAATTCTCAGTGAGTCTGGGGAGCCCGTACAGACTTGGTACTAAGCACAGTGCCCCTTGGATTTTATAACTAACACTTGTTCCCCTAACAAAATTTTAAGAGACCTGTTTTATACTAAAAGATAAAATATCTCCCTATTTCCCATGGTCTGTATTCTTGCATGTCTTAAAAATCACTTCCATTGTTAACCTTAGAGAGGCTTTGTCAATAAAGTAGCTATTTTAATTTATTTCTGATACAACTGCAGTCCTATCAGTCTTCAGCCATAACTAAACCTTAAGTGGATTTAAAACATGTGATACATAATTATCTTAAAGAAGAAGCTGATTTCACATCTGAACCCACCTTCAGGTAATCTCGCTAAATCCCTTGATTTTAGAAAGGAGGAAATAGCCCCGCAGTGTGCCGTGCTTTGTCCAAGGTCTCTTGGCTCATTGTTGACTGAGCCAAGGCTAGGAGCCTAATTACTTTCTGCTGATGCCCTGTCTGTCCCTGGCAGTGTTTGCTCTCTGGGCCTGAGCCTGCCCATCCTCCTCCATCCAGCCCAGGCAGGAGCCGTGCTGTATTGAAGAACACCCTCCCCTCAGAAAGCAACTCCGCGCTGGAGAGGCTCTATTCAGTTGGAGTTTATTACTGTTGATTCACTGATGGTTAACATTTTGGAGGAATGAAGCCTGTTTTTCTTTTTAATATAATAGCTTGGCCATGCTCTTGCTTCCAACAACCATTATATTTTATAGTGAAGATGATTATGCAAAAACATTCATAGGCAAGACCAGATCCTGTATATCAATAACCCTATTAGGTTTTTTATAAAGAAACAGAATCAGTAAGAGACATACAGATTTATAAAGGGAATGTCTCATGAAGGATTAGTTTCACCATTTCAGAGCCTGAGAAAGCCCATGTTCTGCTGTCCTCCAGCTGGAGACCCTAGGGGTGTGGTTCTGATCTGAGCCCCATGGCCAGAAGACAAGTCAATCCTGTAGTACAGTTCTGGAAGCACCAATGTCTGAAAGCAGGGAGGACAGGGCCGGGGAACTCAACAGACAGAGAAAGTCTACCCTGCCTTTAACTCTCACTACTTCCAGGTCTTGTGGCCTTGGATGAATGTGCAGAGCTCATGTCTTCTGGACTCACTGTCACAGACATGTTCAAAAGCAACATTATAGCAACTATTGGAATATTCCCCAAACCCAGTCATGTTGACCTATGAAATTGCCATCTCCACCTGCCATCAGTGCCATTCATATAATAAAGAAACATCATGGTTCTTAAATAAAATAAACCATTGAAATAATATGATTAATGCAATAACAAACTGTTTAATTCATGTAATGATACCATTATATGTAATGATATAATGTAATGATGTGATACAATGTAATAACAACACAATACAATAATACAATATATAGAGAATACAAATAGTTCAGTTGCTGTGAGCTTTCAATGTTGAATACTTTGTTTAAATTATATAAGCGTGCTTGAATTTCATTGTGTTCCTGCACTATAGGAGCTAATTATTTTAAATCTCTGACCTGATTCTTGATACTGTCACCACCCGAAGGTCAGTGTTATTGGCCACCTCCTAGTAGCGATGTATGTGCAACTATGCTGTAAGAATTCTGATTTTATCTTCAGCTCCACTGTAACAAAGAGTAGTGCCTCCCTTTACTCTCAGAGTTAAAGATAGACACTAGAGTGGAGAACATGTTATCCCCCCCACTGTGAGTGCAAAATATGCTAGGGAAGGAATTTTGCTCTTCTAGTTATCAGGCAGATCTCAGCATTTTCTGCTGTCTGTGCTGCCTGCCCTGTGCTTTGTCTTTTGCTTTCCTAGATTCATTGAAACTGAATTATCCTTCAAACTGCATGCAACTGGAAATTCAGTATCTGACTTGATTGAACTAGGCTATCTGCCAGCTACACTCTCCTTCCAGTCTTCATTGGCTGTCCTAGCATGGTGTGTGAGTAAATCTTGTAGGCTTAAAAATAATTAGATTACCAAGAGGAATTTGATGAAGGATTTGTGCTTTGCAGCGTAGCTCAACATGGACAAGCCACGCAGATGCAGCAGTTTGTGTGTTGAACTCAGATCCAAATGTACTGATGTCTAGGAAACTAAACAGTTATGCTCTCCAAAAATTTTGCCAAATTGAATTCCAAATAATACTTTCAAGTCTTGTTACCCCGTGCCTAAGTTTTTATAAGTGTGCACAAATGTGTTAGGACAGGCTATTTTACTTGAATAAGAAATACAATTTACTGTAAGGAAAACAATTAGTTACTCAGAAGGACATCAGGACAAATTCTGTTATTTCTCTTTCAATAAGTGTGCTTCAGTTTCTTCATCTGTAAGTAGAGAGAATTTATAAGAAATGGCTTACCTACTGGTAATGATGGCACTAGTGCCATCCAATTCTAATGCTAGATTCATTCATTCATTCATGTATAGAAATTTTGGAAACAATTTCAGCTTTCCCACATCTTTCTACTTATGGTATCTTCATCTCTGTCTCTGTCTCTGTCTCTGTCTCCGTCTCTGTCTCTGTCCCTCTCCCTGTCTCCCTGTCTCCCTCTCTCTCTCTGTGTGTGTGTGTGTGTGTGTCTCTGTCTCTGTCTCTCTCTCTGTCTCTCTCTGCCATCCTTTCTTCTCACTCCCTCATGCTTAATTTTCACAATGCCTTAACTGGATGGAGAAGCTAGAGTTTAAATTAAACCTTCTCTCCCTGAACTATTTCTCCAGTTTAAGGACCTTCCATAACTACCCACTGTCTTTGGGATAGAAACCAAACTCCTGAGTGTGTCATTTTGTCCGTTTCCTTCTGTACATTTCATGTTTTAGGCTTGACTTTCATTCTACATTCTGTCTCTATGAAAGTACCTAAAGTGCCTAAATGTGTCCTGTGCTCCCTCTGGAATGTTAGTCTACTCTTTCTTCTGTGTCCAAATTGCATTTTGATTTCATCTCCTTCTTTGGTTACTTATGATCTTAATCCCATGCCACTTTGATGCTTCCGCAGAGAGCCATGATTTCATGATTGCCTCCTCAGTAATCTGCAAGCTTTTCCAATGTCTATCAGGTAAGATTTTGAGGCAAAACTTTATTTTTTCCCATTTCTTTATCTTTTCTTTCTTTTTTGCACCCACTGAGTACATCATATGGGCTAAGTAAAATATAAACTTTATTGCATTCAAGGAAAGAACTTGTATTCTCAATAAAGAAATCCTACCAATTATGATGAAGCATAACTACATAAAACTACATAAAATTCTTAAACAAGTGCAAGCTTTTGTCCATAAGAGAAAGTCACTAAACATGTATAGCTTTGACTCTTTCTTGACTGAACGACTTTAAGCAGTTATATTCCTTTCAGGGGCATGAGGCAAGACTGGGATTGGGGGGTGCATCTCCTTCCTGAGATCCCTAAGAGGAGGGCCTCTGCACTTCTTGGGTAAAATCATTTTCCTCTTGACAAAACTCATCCCTTTCCTGTCTTCCATTACCCAGTCACCTTTCTGATCTGATGGTATCCAGAATGCTTTGAGTTGGCTCTGTTACCCCACAGTGCCCCTGCGCCCTAGGATGCAAAGAGCTGACTCAGTGGAACAGGTAATTAGGAAGCAGTAGGACATGGGCCAGGAGAGGAAATCTAATTTACAGCTCTCTGGAGAACTCTGATCATTGTGGAGCAAAGCCGAGGTAAGAGATTAAATGATCTGTGAGTGCGTCTCTCCAAACCTACTGGTTTCCCCCTTTCCATTTAGAAAACATGTGTTGCAAGTGCCAGGATTTAGTTTCTGCACCTCAAGAATTGGCAGGTGAATGCAGCATCCTGAAACCATCTGAACAGGATAGAATTAGCTCTAAGACATCTGCTGTTTCAATAAGAGACTGCACTGTGGGCCACAGGAAATGAAGGAGATGTCAGAAGCTCACAAGAGCTTCTAGCCAATGCAAACACATGTCTTCTTAGGTGCACACTGTGTATCTGTGGTGAGTAGACTCTGGCTTTTGTGTCACAACATTCTAGAGCTAAGCAATCTCAATAGATAGTACTATCCCAAGCCTAGCTGGGGCTCTTTGTTCCTTTCCTATGACTAGTTGCTGCACCCCTAAGAAAAGGTGCAGTGTCAGTTGTAGGAATAGACAAGTTTTTGCTTCCGTGTTTAAAGGTGCTTACTGATTGTACAGAAAACATGATTAGTTTGTTAAAGAAACACTTATCAAAAGCCTTTTCTGCTAGCTCCTATTTTGAAAAGGAGACTAATGTGATTTTAAAAGTCCAAATTGTACATTTTTTATCATGTACCATTTGATATATGTTACTGAATATTTCAGAAGAGAGCATGAACTTATTTCAAACAACTGCTCAAATGAGTATGCACAGGAAATAATTTCAAAGAGCTGCCATGCAACGAAGAAAATATTAAGTTAGGGAATGGGACAGAAAGAGTGTGCAGGCAGGAGGAGACCTGTCTTGCAGGATCAGGGTGTCTTTTCTCCAGAGGAAGTAATACTTGCTATGAGGAGAAGGTTATATCCGTGTGAAATTGTGATGGAGAACATGGGGCTCTGGGCCCATGAAGCAGTCAGCTTGCAAATGCATAGGAAAATTAGATCTAAGTCTCACAGGAGCCTGAAGACCACGGTAGCTGGGCGCATTTACACTGAGGGCCACGGGTCACCCTGGAATGAAGGAAGGAAATAGGAAAATGGTGGCTGAAGTGAGGCACAAGGCCAATTGGAAAGATAGAAATGGCTGGTGGGTGGGAGGGGGAGAATAAATCAGGCTGCTTTAAGAAGGGGCTGTGTCCAGAGGGACCCCAACCCAAGTGTGTGCCTGGATTGTTTTAAGGGAGTAGATGCTTGCAGTAGGAGCCACTGCAGGTGTTGCTTTGGAGCTGCTCCATCCTGGGCATGGCAGCTTCTCCCAAACGTAAAGATTCTACCACAACCCGGGAGCTGTTCATGCAGCTGCCACCTTCCATTGCCGTGGCCAGGGAGCTCTCATGGCCTCCTCAGTATATGTCTTCTTCTCTTGTTACTGGACCCCTGGAAGCCGAGAGGGGCAGATCCGCAGCTAGACAATTCCAGCCGTTTGCCTCTGTTAATATAGCCTGCCCTCAGGTTCACCTAAGCTGAGAACAACTTGCCCATCCACTAGGTGCCACAGCTCCACAAGTCCCTCTATAGGACCCACGGATTTCAAAACACAGAGCATTCCTGGAGTGGGGCAACCTGGAGCATGGCCAGCAGATCTAAATATAGAGGGACCAAACTTTCTTAAGATGGTTGTGAAACACGGTGCTATTTTGGACTGCGCTGAATTCGCATATTGCCAACACCGGCTTCTCCTCCAGTGGTTGGGGATGCGCCGTGCCATGAATTACACAGCAAGTCTGAAGGCCAATTTCCTGCTGCTTGCAACGGTGACCAAAATTGCTAGTTCACTCCTTGCTTGCCCTATTTTGAGAGACTTTGGTTCCTGAATACCACCTATAGAGTCTGCTTATTGTCTGTGGTCGGCCCACTCCCTCTCTACGTACCCTCCAGGAGCATGGCTGCCCTTCACACCTTGCCTCCTTCCTTCGCTATGTCATCTTGACTTCTTGCTCTCCACACAGCCTGCTCATCTCTCAATATTTTCCTCCTGTTTCCTTCCTGCTCCGTCTCATAGACCAGAAGTAGAATGGTCAGCCACCCAAGTAAAGCTTACGGAATACAAAGCTGTGGTGTGTTGGCCCAAGTGATTCAGGTGTCTGACTCACTAGATTTAGTGCGGGGTCAGGGCCATCTGTCGACCCACATGTTAACGTCCCAGGGGTCCCTCTGCGTAAAGCTCAGTCAGACACAATTAGCTGACAGTGAAAGCAGGAGAGCACCCTGCCATTGTTGCTAAGACCATGAACTACATTTTTCCAAGATATCTTTGTCAACATTTATGTTTTGGGTCTTGGTGGCTAATTTGTCAGGACTGGATAATGCATACCTTTCCTGTTTCCTCATCATATTGAAAAACACATACCAAGAATTTAATTGCCACATTAAGCTTTATGTTTTTTTTTTCTTTCTTTGGTCGTAAATGCATTATTTTCTGTGAAGGATCTGTGCAAGAGTATGTAGCTCATATGGGTGGTGGAGAATCACCACAGCCAGAGTGAGGCAGAGCATGAGCAACAGCTGGAGGCGGGCCTTGAGTGGTGCGAGCAGGGCCTTGCTACAAATGTGAATTTCAGGCTGTAAATTCACCGAGCTTTAACATTTAGGAGCCACATCAAAGGAAAGAAGAGAATGACCACAGTGCTTACAATCTGGGCCACTTCATTTTTGACTTCTTACTTGAGCTGTAGTGTGACAGGGCAGTTCAGAGAATGGCATGAAAACCCTTTAGGGCCCATGTTTGATGCATGAGAACAAGTACAAAATACTCATAGAAAATCTGACGGTACTTTTAATCTAAATTATCTAATTTTTTAAATTATGGACTTTCTCTCTTTCTCTCTTTTTTCTTCCTTCCTTCCTTCCTTCCTTCCTTCCTTCCTTCCTTCCTTCCTTCCTTCCTTCCTTTCTTTCTTTCTTTCTTTCTTTCTTTCTTTCTTTCTTTCTTTCTTTCTTTCTTTCTTGTGGAACCAGGTATTGAACTCAGACCCTTGTGCTTGCCAGAGAAGCACTTGTTCTACTGAGCCATCTCCCTGGCCCCACACTTTTTAAAAAAAAGATATGACTTGTCATTTATACTATCCTACATGGGAAGGATGAGATAGGTTTTATAAATGTTCTAAAAATATCTGTACAGTTAATTAATTAATGAATAAATTCCAGAAAGAGAAAAAAGAACATATAATCATAAGGACACCACTAAGAGGAAAATAATTTTTTGCTCTAAGAAAGTTATGTAAAAGACACCAACTAAAAATCATGTTGCTTCTCTGTTTTATGTAATAAAATATTTAATCAATTGATAATAATAAAAACAGAGTCTGAGGATATAGCTCCATGGTTAAGGGCTTGCCCAGCAGGCTGAAGGCCCTGGGTTTGATCCCCAGCAACACAAATAATAATAATAGCAACAAGGAGTCCAGGAGAACTTGGGTAAGGGAAGAAGGGGAGAGAAAGGATAAATAAGTAGAATAAAGATGGCGTGTACTGTACAGGAAACTAATAACCTCAGCAAACATAAACATTGTATGTCATAAACATGAAATAAGATTCATAGTGTCAACAAGAGTGAAAAGGGGGGAAGGGAATTTACAGAAGAAAGAAAGGAGGGAAGATGAAGAGCATTGAAAATAAAGACCTGAACTATATTATGTGCAGGTGCCCACTTACCAAGGTGATTGTAGACTGCATATTATGACAACCTGTATTAATAAAAAGATAAGATAGACAATAATAATAAATTAACATCTATGGTAAAAATATGTCCTGACAGTTTGACAGTTGGAATGTGCGGTGAGATCTAGTCCAAGAGCCATGCAAGTTTGCTGACGTGGGGTAGAGCTCTAGGAGACTTCCCCTAACACCTGCCCTGTCAGCATCGGTTTTGCAGTATTCCTCTGCAGAGGCTGATGAAGGCCACGTCCCTGGGAAATGGGAAATGATCATTCTCAAAGGATAATGAAAACAAGGTCCAGAACAATCACAAAAGTAGAAGATTATTTCCTAAGCATGCCAAAGAGTAGCCACGACAGGGAAACTTGTACTGTTAAGGAGGTAAACCAGAGGGAGAGAGAGTTTTCACATGCTAGTTGTGGTACTGCGGTCCACCTATCCATGTCCACAGAGGAGATATGAACCAATTCCTCTTGGGGTCCCCAGTGGGGTGGAAAGTACAGGAGCGGCTCAGGAGTTACAGAAAGTATTACCTGCTAATAGTGGCACTGCTGAGCTGTGTGAATGGCCCTAGGCAGAGCATTTTTCTCTGGGCATCAGTTTCTTGATCTCCAAAGAGAGTATTGGGCTAGATCATGTAAAAGGTCTATATGAAATTTCTGTGGTTTTCATTTCTTCCTTGTATTTATCTGTATCTTTTTCTAAATGCTCAAGTACTACATTATTTAAGGTATGTTTCATCATAGTTTTTTTTTTTTTTTTTTTTCCGCTTCTGTTTCTTTCTTAGATATATGGGATAGGAGGATCCTGACTAAGTCTGAAGGGAAGGAGGAGGAAGAAAATTAGCTACAGGAAGAGTTTATATTCCCATCTACAAGAAAACTTAAATATAGCTACCACTGCTTTGAAAGGAATGGTTTATATCCAAACAATTTTTTTCCAGACAGGCTCTGTACTTTTTTGCCAACTTTAAACTGAAGTCAGTAGACAGTTAAACAAGAGTCGGCACTGGAAACAGCTGTGCGTAGACAAGAGCAGTTACTTATAAGGTACTGTTTCTTACTCATTGAAATCTTCAGGGTGCATTTGTTTTGGGGACAAGTTGTACATAGTTGTTTGATACCCCGCATCACTTCTATTCAGAAAGGAAACATTCTTTAAAATGCTTTCGCAATTGGGCCATATTGTTTCGGAGCTGTTGACAATTGAACCTATTAGAATTGTTTCATTTTGTTTTCAGGAAGCAAGGGGTTTTATTTGATTTTTGAAGCTTAGTTTAGCTTTGATTTTTATTGCTGTTTATCCTGTGTGTGTGTGTTCTTGTTTGTATTGGATACCTACACTTTGGCATTAGAGCTGTACAAATGTGCTTAACTGAGGTATAGGGATGCATCTCAAGTTGAAGAACAGAGTCAGGACAGACCCGGTCGGGTGAGAGGACCAGGCAGGACCAGTGTCTGCACTTTCACTGATTCATCGAAGCCCAGTGCCTCCTTCTGGACTTGGTAGGTCTGACCTGGAAAATGTACTTTCTTGAATGGTGCTTTAACTTCCAGGTTGCTGCTGTATTTCATGGCAATCTTAGCCCTTTCTTCTTTTCACTTTCATCTTTTTTAAACTTCTAGTAGCCTTCCTTGTCTTTTAAAGTTTAGGGGGCCTGCCGGGTAGCTCAGTTGTTTAAGTGCCTGCTTATCAAACAGTCTGGCTCAAGATATTGTGTTAGATCCCCTGATCGTCATGCCTTACCAGACCTGCCTTTAAGGCAACCTGAACTGGTTAAAAAAAAAATCCTTCTCAACTTTTACAAAAAATAAAGTTTAGTTTAGTTTAAGCTCATCCATCTTAAATGTCACTGGGTGACATATGCCAGCTGAGGTCAAATCCCTCAGATGAGCAATGAGGGGTTTCCAGCCCCAAAGCAGGTAGATGGTTCACAGTGGTCACCAGATGATCAGGAAGCATCCTTCAGACCCCCAGGATTCCAGGGTCCACTCTCTCCAGGGACCTCTTTACTAATCTGCAATATTGGTCACTGTTCTACAAACCAAAGATAGAGCTAATTAAAAGCTTTGGAGAAGTAAAGTTTATAATTTTCGCATTGAAACCTCCACAAGTTCTTTTTAAGAGTTTGGTCTTGTCTTGATAATTATCTTTTGCGATCTGCTCAGTACTCAGAGTGAGTACCGCTCACTCTGGAAATGAGTACATACGGTTTTGCATTTGAGAAATTACTCAGCTGTCATCACGGCTCTGCCGTGTGTGATGCGGTGCGACCCCTGGCCCATTCTGTGGTGGGCAAAGCTGTCACGTCTTACAGCTTGGCCACAGAATTCCTAACTCATGCAACAACTTACTAACAGATCACTAATTTGTGATCACAGAATCACAGAATTCCATGGTTACTTTTATGGGGCATGTTTTCCTTTGTGCGACCTTCCCTAACAAAGAAGAATGGAGTTTTTACTTCCCAGTGTAGACAGTTTGCATGCTTTTCATAACTCCCCTCTTCTTCAATCAGTTTGTTTAGCAACTATCATTTGCTACAGTGGATCATGAAAACCAGAAAAACAAAGCTTCTGAGGAATATCACTGAAGGTGCTAGTATTTACACACACCAGCAATCCCAGGGTACAGCAAGGCTAAGGCAGGAGGATCACAAATTCAAGCTCAGCCAGGGCAGTTTGATAATTCAGAGAGATTCTGTCTTAAAATATAAAAATTAAAATAGGGGCAGGGTTGTAGGTCAGGGCAAAAATCCTGGATTCAGCCCCGAGAACAACAAAGAACAGGAAAAATAAAAATGGATTCTACCATTCTGGATGGAATAAGAAACTTTGTATGAGATCCTAAGAGAGCCTCTCTGGGGAAAGGGGCAGGGAAGCAGTGGCATCTATTTTGGGTGCTCTGGAGTCACTGGGCCGGTGCCCAGGCTTTAGTTGTGCTATGTGGTAGACGTTGCCTTGGAAGCAGCTCTGGACTGTGTAATGCATTACTGCAGCCGTCACAGAAAGTGCTGCTTGCTCTCTTTGGCACAAAAAGTCACTGGAGGAGCATGTCAAGGTTCAGCGACTCCCCACTGCACAGGTCACACCCAATGCTGATCAAAGGCAGAGAGTCTCCCTTCTGTCCCCTTCATGGCCACGCAGCTCGTTTGCGTGCAGAGCTGGGAAATGACAGAAAGGTGCTTTGTGAGAAAGGGACAAAGTGGAAAAATGCTCTTCCAGGTTGTACAATTCTAATATGTGGAGATCATAGTTTAGGGGGGAAAATGAATAAGGCAAGTCTTATTTTCTCAATGACATTTGGATTTCTTCAACTAAAATGTAATTTACTTCCATGCTATTTTAAGCTGAAAAATATTTTAAAGCATAAATTCTAGGTGTTGAATTTAATATTGTGATATACAACTATATGGATTTTATCTTCCAATATGCTTATGCCGTACTTTTCAGAGTAAAAGGAAATCACTGAATTTACCCTGAGTTTGATAATTATAGTCACTAGTTTTATTAATCTCGCTGGATGGAAGGAAAAAACCAACATTTTGGGAGAGCTACATAAAACTATATACTGAGTCGAGGGAAATGCTAAATTCCAACTTTAATCAGACTCCTTTGTCAACTGGCTGACCATTCAATGATACTGAGAATTATGGGACTCGTTGTGTTAGGCCTTTTTACATTTTGGTTTAAATACAAATTTCACATATTCGCTGCAGAAATTCTCCCTGAGTGTCGAAGCACCTTGCCGTGTATGTGGTGAAGGCCTCTGTTGGACACTGTGAATTCGCCACTTCTTTTGGTGCCACAGTGACTTTGGGGTCTGCATATATTTGGAATCTTTTTCCAAAACGTTGTTTCAAATATTTGCAGGATTTCGCTCCTTCCTTTCAGTTAAATGGCTTGACTTCTTTTTTTAAAAATGCCATTTTAATTCAAGCACAACGTTTTTAAATTGGAAATCGCTGTTTTCTGTCTGCACAATCGAGGTGCGCTAACCTGATTAGGTCTTGCACTTTTACTCAAATGTAATTTTGATCTTTAGGTATGATCAGGAAAGCTGGCATGACCCAAATGAGTCTTTTACCCTAAGCCCTTTCCCACCACAAACCCTAAATTTAAAATCCTTGAAGAGCCAAATATACACTTAGAGAGACTTTAATTTAGAAAGATACATCTTTTAACCAGAAAGGAAAGAAACTACTCCAATAAATTAAAGCACGTTAGCCTTCCCTTAGAAGCATCCTTGCCAGCACAACCTAAAAATCTCCCAGAGGCCTTGGAATCCCACCCTTCCTAAGCTAGGACTCCATGAGCAGGATTTATGTTTTCTAAGGAGTTGTCAGGCTCTGTAGAGAGAGAAGTGTAGTGGAAGTTTCTGAATCTGTTAATCAGATAAAGATAATTGCTTTGCTGTCACACAAATTCACCTTTAGTTAATTTTCAGTTACAGTCTTGCAGAGAAAAAAGCATGCTCAGATTGGTTCAAGCCTGCTGTCCTCACTGGACTCATATCATACTCAATTGGTGGTGCTGGACTGCTTAAGAAATAATGTGGTCAGTGTCAGAGGTTCTTTCACAGTGATGTGGTTAAGTGTTGTGTGCGTGCTAGTGCTACATGAATGCCCTTTAATTAAAAAGGTATTAACAAATAACATGATGCTGAAGCTGCTATATGTTATTTTTGAGGGTGTTCCTTTTTTTTTTTTGTGGAACCAGGATTGAACTCAGGCTCTTGTGCTTGCCAGGCAAGCGCTTGTTCTACTGAGCTATCTTCCCAGCCCTATAGATGTTATTTTTGAAACTGCTATGTTCCATAAAATTATTAGATGAGGTACTTAACTTACTGGTGGATTTTGCTAAATCATGAACGTTTCACTAAGCAACATCATTTAAGAAGTTGTGAAATCACTACTAGCAAACAGTCACTTAGAACTATATGAAGACGCTATGAAGAAAAGTATCAGACATCCACAGGCTATCATTCATGTTCAAAAAATAGAACTGGAGGGAAGGAAATTAGCAAGTGTTTCTACACAATTTCTTTGTTTATTTTGCTGTACATATTGGGGGAATGTTCTATACAATTCAGGACACCTTGGAGAAACTAAAACACCATACAGCTGTTGCGTTCTATGCCTCTTCATCAACATGTGATCAGTGCTGGGACCTACAGAGTACCAAGAGGTCCTGTTGGGAATGAAAGTAGTGCAAGCCCTCTTTACACAGGAATTTCGCTCATTGGTTGATTTGAAAACTGCAGTGATTTAAGAATGAACTCTTACTTTTAGAGAGTGGGGTAACTAAGTCCAGAAACATTATTCATCTAGAATCTAGAATTCAAAGTTTTCTTTCTAGTTTCTATGTTTAGCCCGAAGAAGCAATGACTGGGCGTGGGTTCATTCGGAGCAGGAAGGGAAAGCAGTTTCCTCCTGTCTGAGTAAGAAGCTTGTCATGTCCCCTGTGCTCTGAAAATCCCCAGAGCACAGAAGGGTTTTTAGGTTGGAAGGAGGTCAAGATTCCCGGCCAGAAATGCTCATTACACAAGGAGTGACAAACAGTGAATGGCCATGGGAACGTTTTAAAATAGCTGTCATTTTGTTAATGAATATCTTCTAAAGCATTTCCTGGCCACTGGTGTTTATGAAACTTAACAAAATGTTTATGAAGCCAGAAATGGGCTTGCTTTATGAATCTAGTTATTGGGCGCACACCTTTGCTTTGCTTCCTTGCCCAGGTGGTTGATGTCCAGACCTCTCATGCACTAAACAAACAAGCACTCTGCTCCTCAGCTGTGCTCTCACCCTGGGCCAGGGTGCCCCCCTGCTCCCTCGCCCCCACACTATTTGCAGCCTTCCACAGTCAGACATTTCTTTCTTTCTTTTCTTTTCTTTTTTCTTTCTTTTTTTTTTTTTTTTTTTTTTTTTTTTTTTGCAGAACCAGGGATTGAACTCAGGCCCTCGTGCTTGCCAGGGAGTGCTTATTCCATTGAGCCATTTGCCCAGCCCCTCAGACATTTATGTCTATTGCACAGCTGAAATCACCTCCCAGAGCTACTGATGACAGCATGATCGTGGGCTTGTTCCAACAGTGCATCCTAACCTGAGCTTTCTGCCTTTTGTAGCATCTGTTGCTGTGTTCCTGCTGAGACCTCTCTGTCTTCTGATGTCAGGGGTCTGGTACTGGCCCCTAATTCTCCTCTCCCACTCACTTCCAACACGCACACTGAGAGTTCCTCCCCTATCTTTGCACTGAGCTGTGTTCTTACCCCCATCTCCACCCCACAAATCCTCCTTTTTGGAAAGGCTTTTTCTAAGTTGCTCAAGTTGGGCTCAAACAAATCCTCCTGTTTCAGCCTCCCAGAACAGGATTACAGGCCTTTGTCATCACCCCCAGCTTCTGGGTATCTTTCCCCTTCTTCCTTTTACAGGTCTTCTGTTTTCTTCCCCTCCTAACTTGAGGGGAGTTGTTCCCCCTCCTTACTCTTTTTTCCTTCTGAAAACTTCATCTGGTCTGATGGAAGGATGTAAAGCCTCCTAGCTATCTGGCCAGCCAAAGCTCTTCTGAGCATCATGCAGGTTATAAAGATGAGGCAAGGTAGCAATGTACTGTCTCTATCAAGATGCCCATTGTGGCAAGGGCAGGGCCAAGGTTGGTTGCCCAAGGTTTCCGAAGATATCCTGGGCCACCCTCCTGCTTTACACTGTGGCATTTTAGGGCTGCCTCTTCCATGGACCCGCTCACTCACACCAGCTGGCCATCTTGTGTCTTCTCCCTTTCTGCTTCAAGAACCAGGAGCCAATTACTATAAAACTCTTCACAATGTATTTCGGCGTGCTTTCCTTTTGAATCCCAAGACTACAGTCTTGCTCAGAACTTGCTTCTGTCCTGTTAGCTTCTATCTCTCTTCTTTCTTCTTCCAGGTGATTTCTCACTATAATCCAGGTTCCACATGTCTGGAAATGTAGAGATTAAGAAAGATAGAATTTCCTTCTTTCTGAAGTTCAGGGAGTCTTTCCTAGATGGACAGGAACAAAAGCTGTGGATTTGAGCTTCAGGATTTTTAACCTAGCTTTGGTGCATCTACTTTGGTATCATTCTGCGGGAGTTGCTTGTCTTTCTGAATTAGTTTTCTTTCATAAAACACAAGTATCAGTGGTAACTGACATACATGGTACCCAGGCCTCCCTTGTACCCACCACAGTTCTGTCCATACCTCCCATCTTCTTCATCCTCAGGTCTGAAGCACACATTTTATTTTGACATAGACACCTCCTCTTCCTTTTTTTTTTTTTTTTTTTTTTTTTAAAGAATGAGGAGCAAGAAAAATAAAATGGAGCCTTTCTTCCCCCTAACAGTCACAAACTCATGAAAATAGTTTTCTTTCTTCAGAGTGCTTGTTCATGTGTTTCTTTCCTTGTGCAGTAGTCTAGTTAGAGTATAAGGTCAAATTAAAAGCAGTGCATAAAAGTTTCCATAACCCAGAAATATCATTTGGCTAAGATTTTATTCTAGTGTTATAGGTTAATTTGATTTTTCTGAAGTGACATTTGTCTTTAGCTTTGGGTAGATAAATGGACCAGTTCTTCCTGGGTACCATACGGGTCTCTTGAAGGCCCTGGTTGGTGCCTTGGGTAGTGTTTCTCCCAGTAACCACTTCAGTTTCTGCTTTTGGGGAACCCGGGCTCCTTCACATCATCAAGGAGTTCCGTTGCTTATGTGATTTCTTTCATCAGTTCCTTAGTTGCTTACAAATGCAACCTGTATAATTATACATTAGGGAAGTTGGACAAGATCTTTAGAGGTGAACAGGAGTAGGTAGGGAGAGAGATAAAAGTAAGAATGGAGATGTGTCCTGTGGGGAGACCAACTCCCCACAAGGAGTGCACATAAGCACTGCAAACATGAAGCAATGAGGCATAAAATAAAAAAATAAACTTCTTTTAATAAAGCCCCAACTTATGTCAGTTGACTAAAAGTAACCAAACTAGGTTACTATAAAACTCTTCACAATGTATTTTGGCGTGCTTTCCTTTTGAATCCCAAGACTACAATCTTGCACAGAACGTGCTTCTCTCCTGTTAGCTTCTATCTCCCTCCTTTCTTCTCCCAAGTGATTTCTCACTTGGAAGTGATTAAAGGTACAGGAAACTCTAATCCTGAGATCCAACATCCCTCTCCACTGATTTGTGTAGATGGTTAAATGGCCAAGAGGAGGCCTTTTTCCATGAAGAAATGGTATAGGAAGGACAGGCCTTCATACTCCATGTCTCAACTCATTAATAGGAAGAAAAAAGATGCAGGCAACTGGACCTCAGCTGCTTGTTATTTAGATTTCATGATAAACCAGATGACACTTGCTGTGTTTCACTGAGCGTCCCTTATCTCCGAGTCCTCTCAACTCACTGGAGTTCTCAGGCCTCTAGCCCCATGACAGAGACTGAGACTTTATGTTGATTTTCAAGACATCTTTTTGTTTGCTTGTTTTATTGAAGTACAAATATCAATGAGACAGTTTTAAGATACCTTGACAAGATGGATTTGATAAATTAATACATTGCAAACTTTTCATAATGTTTTGGTATCATAGAAGGTGCATACAGGATATTATACTTACAGACATTATTATAGCATATGTCTCTTATCACTAAAGAAAGAGAGTGTAGCTGTTTGCGTATCTTATTTTTTATACCTGAATTACATCAAAGATTCAATAATTAATACTATTTACCTTGTTATTTTCTTAGTGGTTGTCCATAGTACTAGAAGCCGACATAATACCCTGCCCAACCACCATTAGTGCAAATCTTGCCTCTCATACAGTTATGTAGAAGCACAGTGTTATCTATCCCAACTGTACTGTCCGTACACACACATCATGATTCTTCCTTTCTATACTCCTTAATTTGTCTACACCTGTCAGAGATGGACACTCCATTGTCGTTCAACCAACTTAGGTGCTTGAACTCGACAACACAATCCAACACAGTCTAGAGCATTCCACAATAATAGTGAGTTATCTGAAGAAGTTGTCGACCATAGCCATTTGCAGCTCAACTTATTGTTATGGCCCCCATCAAGACATCTTTTGAAATGAGAACTCATGTCTACCTCACTGGCATGTGATTCTGCTCGTATTTCATTTGTTTGATGAAAAATATTGCTTAAGAAATGAGATCTTCCAGGGGAAACAGTTTTGAGGTTTTTATTTGTAGTAGGTTTGAGTTTGAATTTTTTTAAATACTTTTGTTTATGGCAGCTTTTGGGTTTTATTCAGCTAACCTTCTGAGGTCTTAAGGTCTGAAGTTTAAATTAGAAGCAGTTATGGGGGTGGACGCTTATGATCCTAGCCCTCCGGGAAGCTAAGAGAGGAGGGTCCATGTAAAAGTCCAGCCTGTTAAGTGAATTAGCAAAACTTTGTCTCAAAAATTAATTAAAAAAAAAAAAGTTGGGAGCAACATGTGGGTCAGCCTTAAAAGACTGTGGGTTCAGTCTTCAACAGCACCCAGAACAGAAGTTTCAGTTATAACTACAATGGCAACAGCAATGTGAAACAGATTGATATTCCTTTCCTGGGAGCAGAAAATGGTTTCCATGATATTGGGGCAAAAAGAGAGCTGACGGGGAGGCTCAGAGAGTCAGGGGTGTGGGGTTTGGAGGGGTCCTGAAACAGGGCTCTGTTTTCCAGGAGTGAAGCCTAGGAGGGGCAGGCCTGGGAGCCAGACCACAGCAGGCAAATCCAAGGGGGAGGAAGCCCCGGATTGGTTTGCATTGGAAACCAATGCACTGTGCTGTAGCACAGTGGCTACAGCATTCACATCATTCCTTAGTGCAGTTCATGATGCTGGTTGGTCAGAGAGGGACTTCTCAGTGGATGTGACCAGTACGACCTCAAGGGGTCGCTAGGCCATGCGTGCAGCCTAGAAGGGCCCAGAAATAGCTGGAAAAGACAAACCTGCTGAAGCACAGGTAGCAGGATAACAGGGACCTAGCCAGGCTGTTGTGGGTTTGCATCTTGTATTATACAAGGATGCAAACTTGGCCTTTCTAGGACACCTGTGTATTCAGAGATGATGACCATGAGCTCAATCCCCCTATCCAGGACTCAGCCCTGTACACCTCTGATATAAGAGAGTACACAGGAAAGAGGCCTAGACTAAGCTATAGTCACCTGCCAGTGTGAACAAATATGGAAGTTCTATTGTTTAATCTGATATTGTATGTATTCCTTCAACAATAAATCATATTTTAACTTATTCCAATTAGTTTTAGTAACCTATTTTACTATAGAAAGTCCGGCTGTCAGAATCAAGGCTTATAGTATTATCAAAGTCTAAAATGTTCTTGTTTTCCTTTGACGTTGAAGGGATTTCAAGCTTAGAAAGACAAAGGATTTGCCATAAAGCACAAAGGCGAGAAAAAAATCAGGGAATGAAAAGATTAACTTGTAAAAAAATCTTTCCTTCAGACTGTTTAAAATGCCTCAGAATTTCATTCAAAGTCGTATTTCTCAGGACATTAAATATGCATTACCTTTCTGCTTCTTTCCTCTACTGATCTACCCAAGTTAATGCTGAGTTCTAGAAAGACAACCATTCTGTAATAAGGGAACTTTGTGCAATTTTTTAGAGCACAAGCCAGGGACCCAAAACATCTGCTCTAAGCTGTGGGCTCTGCATAGACCAGGGACAAAAGGGAAAATCTGCTTCTGGCTTTATCAGAACATGGCATAGCATGAATTACGCACTTAAGTTCTGCCTCAGATTCCTGGAATCTGGTTTTTAATTAATTATTTAATTAGCTGTTGTCCAAGGAATTGGACCTGGGGCATTAGGTGTGCTAGGCACACTCTATGTTATGGAGCCACATACTTGTGGAGGTATGGAACCTCCACTAGACCCAGAACACTTGAATGTTGTAGAGTGGGGTTGGTATGCATGCTGAGGTATTATGAGGTACATTGCTAGAGGTGGAATAGAAACTACAAAGGAGTCCTAGGACAGGAGCAGCAAGAAGCTCTAGCCCCCTGGAGAAATGAGGCAGAGACTTCAGTTCAAGGATAGAGCTCTTGTTCAGAAAGAGATGGTGAGCAAAGAGGCCAACCACCAAGTGGGCACTGGATAAGAGGCCATTAAAAGATGCCTGCACCAAAGCAAACACCCAATTTCCAGTAGAAGCACCCCACAGAGCAGAATAAAAGCTGAGTTACAGTAAAAGATGAATGACAGCAGAAAGAAGCAGAACCTGGACATCAGTAATCCAAGAAGGCTGGATGTTCCTCAGGGCCAGGCCTTTCCTTGGCTGGTGACATTCATGGCAACTGGCTGGAAGCTTCGGAAACCAGGAAGTCAGCAGCAGCCTTAGCTGTTCCTGCCCATGGCGAGAAGGATTGCTCCTGTAGGCCGCGTGCCCTGCAGAAGCTCCCCTCGCGCATCCCTGTGGCATTTCTTCTTCTGCTTCTATAAGATTTTGTTATATCTGTCCTTTCGGATCTAAGAAAGAATGTTTTATTTTTCATTGCTTGACTTTCTGGCTTGTTTTCCAGTTCTCTGATTTTACATATCTTTTTCTATTTTCCTCTCTCAATATACATCTCTATGTATTAGAAATTTTTAGCAGGTACAAATACAACATAAAGAGCTTCAAATCCCGATTTCTGGGCCCCTGCTCAGACATATGATTCAGTTGATATGCCACAGGAGCCCTGGGATATGCATTTGCATGACAGTTCCCAGTGATTTTGATGCAGGTTGTCTATGGACCACACTTAGAGAAGCAATGCTTCATGTTCCTTGAGAAATTGGACAACTTACCCATCATGTCCCACCTAGTCCCTCTCTGAGAGAGATAACAGCTTTCAGACGGATGTGCTCTTTCTCCACATGTGAGAGTGGCAGGATATCATTTGTTTTCACATTCTCTATCTTGATTTGAGTTGGAAAGGGTCTCCATAACTATATCCTGGGCCAATACATCAAGAGCTTTAGAGTGCAATTCAGAATTCAAGGTTGATTGTGTTTTGACTGTCTTGAGTTTTATGGTATGCACAATTTCAAGGGCAATTTATTTTTATTGACATTCCAGCCTCTTCTGAGATAGGAAGATGGTATCAATTTATACCTGAAATATAACATTTTATCTTTCTTGCTCTTCCCAGAGTGTAATATTTCTCTCTCCAGTCTATTAGAAAACCGTTCTTTCAGCTGCCAGCATAAAGTCAGCTGCAGACTTTTGGTAGAAATTACAATGGAGAATTTGAAATATTTACAATGTCTTTTTTAGAATTGGAAGCTGGGCAGCAAGCAGTCATCACATATGGGAAAGATTTACACTGGGCTCATGTTTGATGTCGTAGAAATGGTATTTTCAAGTGCTCTCATCCTCCAGATTTTCCATGGCTCCAGCACACGTTCTTGTCTCCACTGAGAAGTGCATTAGTCTGGGGAATATTGAATAAGCATTCTTCCAGGCCCCAGGCTTTTGTTTGCAGCCAAGTTTAGTATGACTGTTTCACATATGATTTTGCTCTTTATGAACTAATTGGAAAATGAAAGCCTGCCCAAAAATAAAGATAGCAGGCATTTAGCCATTAATTAGTAAATAGCTGTTGTTTCTAAAGCTCATCTGAACCAAATAGCAGGTTCCTATACTGCATTGAAATCACAGCTTTGGTCGAGACTCTGCTTTGTGTTTATCATTCCCTACCCTCAAGGAAGGAGGAGTCAGAAAATAAGGAACTGCATGAAATAATGTGTGAGACCAGTTGTCTGGAAATGGAGGAGGGATTAGAACTCAGCGTCCACATTTTGGGAATCCGTGCAGGCCTTCTACATACTTGTTCATAATGGGCTTACCATGCACGCATTCAGTGTTTTCATTTCTGTGTGTGACTTGTTCTAAGGCAGAAGGTAGTCATATCCAAAGGTACAGGCTGAAGACACTACTGTAAAATATTGTTCTGTAGTTAATAGATAGGCTTTGAGAAATTACCCCGGAAGGAACATTATATATGCAAAAATACTGCAGTTGTCAAGAATTTTGTCCCCCAAGTATTTCTAGCCCTGTTCTCCAGACATTTGAGGGAATTACACACTTCCTTTTTTGAACTTACTCTGGGTCATGTAACTTGATTTAGAAATGAAGTGGATAATAACAGTGATGTGCTGGAGTTCTGGGTAGAAGTTTGTTTTTTCTTTTTGCCAGAACCATGGATTGACCTGAGGCCCTTGCAATTGCCAGGGAAGCACTTATTCCACTGAATCACCTCCCTGGACCCTGGATAGAAGTTTGAAGTGTGCCTGGATAGGTCATCCTGCACCTTTGCCCCTGTTTTGAAACTCTAGAGGCACATACAGTGGTCACAGAATTTGTCCAGGCAGTACATGCTTTCAATCCGGTTGCAGCCAGGATTATGGACAAAAGTAAATTTGTGAACTGAGGCACGACTGCATTTAGTCACTTGAGTGAAGAGTGAGCTGAGACCTTTGGCAAGCTGCACTGGACAGGTGACATAGCTGAGAAAAAAGAATGTCCAGTTCAGTGAAGACAATTGTACATGATAGCAGGGTCAGCTCTGGACACAGGGAGCTGCAGATATTAAGTTAATTTCATATCTACATAAAGAGCAACTATGATACAGCCCTGTAAATAATAATGACATTTGAAAATTGAGAACAGGAATGAATGATACAGTGACTGTACTTTACCTGTCAATGATCCAAGATTCTTAAATAAGCTTGAAATAATTATATAGAAAAATTCAACATAATGCTCCAGTAAAAATCTGCAGCTTTTGACAACTTTTAAAAATGTAGTTCTGATCAAACATAATTATCAGATTAAAGGAATTCAGGTTATGTGGGTCCTGAGGAACCCTCTAAAGCCAAGGGCTGGAAGGAAACAGAGTACTGTATGTCACTTGCGCACAAGCCAAGCCACATACAGTCTATGCACAGTTGAGACGGCATTCATGAAGCATGCCTAGTGATATCTTAAAACCCTAAATTTCCCTCAAAATATGTGGACCTATGTCCCAACTCTTAACTTATTGCTTTACCTGTCAAAATTCTTTCAATGCTTCTCCAGACTTCCAGCTGTCACTCATTCCAATTGGCCTCAAAGTTTATCCAAACCCTTAAAAAATGTGAGGTTCACCCTGCAATATCCAACCTAGGTCCACTCCTTTTCCTTTTCCATTCTCTCCTTTATTTTCCATGGTCTTCTACTCTTTCTCCAGATTTCTGTAAAACAAAAGCTACAACTGAGTAGGTAGACTCTGAGTACTCCTTCAAGTAAAAAAGGCCAAGCATTCAGTACATAGTGCTGAATAGCACTCAAGGAGAAGTAAGATGTTTTCAAATTTTTCTTCTTTGTCAGATACAGTTAAGGGACCCAACCCTCCTGTTTGCAGTAGCATACCATTGCATCTTCTGTACAAAGAGATCTTTGTGTTGTATTTTGATTCATGTACATCTATATTAAGTATATCTATCTACTGAAACATCTATAACTCATTTGTAATGAAAATATTCAAAATCTTTCCTTGAGGTCCCTTGAAATATAAAATATTGCTGATTTCTATGCAAAGATGCCTCTTTAAAAAAATATTACAATTTCCCCATGAATGTATGGAGACTAAATGAAAGGGTTAGCCATATTCTCTGAAGTGGCCCTCTATGGACCATGCACCTTCCTGCTATTTCAAGAGATCTCATCACCATTTATGGGTAATACTCCAGAATGCTACTCATCCAAGAAATATTCCTGTGTTTCCTCCCTGGACTATCACAGCTTAGTTTTATTTTCTTAGGAAATGCCTGGTCCCAAAGAGCTAGTGTAGTTTCTGTATTAGAAATCAAACATCATCAAGCTGACTTATTGTAGTACAGCTTGAAGTTCCCAGGCCCACGGTCATGCTTCGCTGGAATACTTCAGCAAACACTGTCCATCAGCTAAGAGCTGGACTTGTCTTGAATCTGTCATTATTTAATTAGGCTCGAAAATGTGTGCACAAAACTCATTATTTTCCAGTACTGAAAAATTCCTGTTGAAACAGAGGAATATTTTTCTTGGTATCATAAATTAATCATAAATTAAAGACAATAAGATAGATAGTTGACTGATTTTTTTTAAAGCAATGTTGACTACCATTTATAGAATAGCAATAACTTTTCTAAGACAATAAATGCTTAAAGGAAACTTTTTGTGTTAGCAGGTGGTCATAAATGTTCCTACATACACTATCTACCTATTCTTTTCTTGTAATAGTAGGAGGGTCTTTGAGATGGCTCTTTGGGCTGGGGAGATGGCTCAGTGGAATAAGTACTTCCTTGACAAGCACAAGGGCCTGAGTTCAATCCCCAGTTCTGCAAGTAGGAAATAATATATAATTTATTTCCTTTAAATTTGCTTATATTTTAAGTATGATGCATATGTGCGAGTCTAAAATATCTTTAAACTGCATATTTCGAGAACTTCTAGCAATAAGTTAAATTTCTCATTTATAATAAGTGTTTATGGTGAATCATCAAGGAAACAGCTCGAGCATGTCTTATGTCTCTAGATCTTAATCTAGATCTAAGAAAATACCTTATTTCTTAGAGATGTGCTTTGATTTCTGATCATGTTGCTAAATATTGGACCTAAAAGGTTACTATGCTCTTAAAACATAGCCCAGAAAACAAAAATGGGGTCACTTTAAATTTCATTTTCCACAGAATGTTCAAGGGGTAGGATAATCCTTCCTCTTCCACCTCTATTTATGGCACTTGTCAAAGACTTCCATCATAATTTATTTTTAAACAATGGTTTAAAATGATCACCCTCGGTTTGAATGTACAGTATCTTTTTCATATACCAAGTAAAACACGCGAGGGAATGAGATTAGAGTATTTCCTGTCACTAAAATAGAATCTTCTGGCCATATATTGCAGAGGCAATATGAACAGTTCTGGCTCTTCTTCAGTATAAATCTGCTATTCCTAGTCCTGTTAATCACCTATTCCTAGGTGTTGCCCCAAAGGCACATATAGGAAGCAGTACCTTCTTTTTTTGTTAGAAACCATAATTCTTTCTAAACATGCATAATATTAAAAACAAAAAAGAATAATTAATACAGAAGACAAGATGGTTTCCATGGGAACTTGTTGAGGCTTCATCTAGGAAGAAAGTTTCAGATTATTTAATAGTGACAGACAAGTTGCCTTGTTTGGGGCCATCTCCTTTGGGGAGCAGTGTTTTTCACACTTGAGGGGAAAGGCATGCTCATCAGGCAGTCTACATATGTAGCAGAGAGAAGACTAACACGGTACAATCTGAAACTCTGAAAGGAGAAATCTTCGTATCTTTGTTTTCAACAGGAGTCTATTTCTGTTGCCAATTGTGCTGCTTTTAAGAGTTGTTTGAGATCACTGAGAATGGCTGTATAAATCCTCTCTGCTGTAACTTACATTTGTCAAGAGAATATCTGCATTTCATTGAAATAATAAAGCTGTGGAAGAAAATAATGCTATGCACCACTGAAGATTATCTTGCTGTTGCTCTTACTGTCTTTTGTGTGACAGTGGAAAGCTAGTGCTGTAATCAGAGACTGTAACTTATATGAACTCAGTCATTATCTATTACATATGGCCATCCTGATTGTTTCTCTATCAACATAAATACATTAACTATTTAATATCAACTTGATTGCAGTGAGTGATAGTGTCAATTCCCTGGAAAGTAGATTTTCCCTAGATTTCTTCCAGCATGCTTCCATCTTCAAAATAGCAATGCAGATTCTCTAGAAAGCTTCAATTATGTGACCTTTGTATGAAAAGGTGAGCCTGTGTTCATGACGACACCTCTTTCTTCTCCCCTCTTTCCTGTGATGTGGCTCAGCCAGTAATAAAACAAAGACCCACCTTCCTGTGTCTCGGGTTATTCCCTAACAGCAGCTGCGGAACAATGCTTAATGAAAGATCTTTTCCAGGAAGGCAGAAAATATTCAGTTTTGAGGAATCCCCATCAGAAAAACACTAGGAAGTTACTCCTCACCATAAATTTTCTATCCCATTTCAAAATTTCATTCTTTAACACTTTTAAAATTATCATCTGTTTTAGGATTGAGGTATAGATTAATGCAGAATACATGTAAGCTTCACACAAGGAAATCAGTGTTACTCCCGAAGCAAGAACATACATTAATAATCTACTGGTCTTTTCTGTCTCAGCCTCTCTGTTTTCCTTTGTCTCTGACTGAAAGGTATCACAGTTTATTCAGATAGCCGTAGGTTGTCACTTTCAACAAATTTAGGATTTGAAATGGATTCATAATTGTGGAATATTTTGGCCCTCATGTCTTTTCTCCATAGAAAAGCAGTAACCCCTGTATTATAAGGCTGTTGTGAAGTCTAATGAAAATTTACATGCAGTGACTCTAGTTAAAAGATTGAGTCTAGGAGATGATGGCTAGGTTCTTTATCAATTGCTCTAGGCACCCACAAGGCCTAGATGATAGTCTTTTCTGTTCTTTATTTTTTATTTTATTTTATTATTTGTATAGGGTCTCACCACATAGCTGGGTCTCATAGTGATCTTCCTGTCTCAACCTACCCAGCACTGGAATTACAAGTGTACCCCAGCAAGCCTGGTCTTGGTGACAGGCTCAGAGTCTGGGGTGGAGCCAATGTGGCCGGCAGTACTCATGATCAAACCCTGGTCCCTGTGCTTGCCTAAGCAGGCACTTAGTCCACTGAGCTATCTCGCCAGCCCTCTGGATGAAATTCTTGCTATACTTCTTTATTTTATACTTCTCCCCCATGTGACCTTCATTTCATTGTTGTTAGATTAAGTGATCTTCACTAAATCATTATGGGAAGAGAAAAAAAAAGTTTCTTCTACCTTGTTTAGTCATGAATTGAACTTAGTGCATTCTCAACTGTAAGGAGAAAAAATTATACTCAATCCCTCTGTTTCAGACTAACAAAAGTCATACTTGAAACATCCAAAACTTTAGTGTAGATTGGTACGACCACTGTGGAAATCAATGTGGAGATTCCTCAAAAAAAAAAAAAAATAGAATTGAAATTTAAGTCAGCTATTCCTTCTTTGCTATTTGTTTGCAGAAGAGCTGATAACATCATACTACAGTGAAATATGGGCTCCTATGTTTATAGCAGCACAATTTGTCATAGCTAAATTCTAGAAACAACCCAAATGCCCATCAACTGAGTCATGAATTTTTAAAAGAAGATATATATATATATATATATATATATATATATATATATATATATATATATATATGATAGAGTACTCCTCAGGTATAAGAAAGATAAATTTGAGGCTTTTATAAGTAAATGGATACAAATAGGGGATACACTCATAAATGAAATAAATCAGACCCAGATGTGTAAACATCATATGGTATCCCTAGTGTAAAAAATCTGAAAGAGTAAATAAGAATTGAAAGGTACAATGGATATTGTGAAAGGAAAAGAAACTGCTCCAACAACTGTGGTGAGGAAAAGGAGAAAGGAAAGGAAGAAGGAAGGGGGATATATACACACACAAGATATTTAATATAATTGTATTACTAATTTCTACTGATTTATTGAAAGGAACAGTTAATCCTTAATTTTTGGACCAATTTTATGTGTTCATATCTCAGTGAATACTTTGAAGATAACAATGTACAAAATAACAATGATTGTGGAACTACTACCATCTTGCTTTTTGAAATTCTGTAAAGAATTTTTTCTCTTTAAAATAAAAAAGGGAGGGCTCGGGGAGATAGCTCAGTAGAATAAACACTTGTCTGCGAAGCATAGGGTCCTGAGTTTAATTCCTGATACTGTGAAATAAATAATTAAATAAATAAATAAAATCACAAATAATTTGTAAGATAAGACTGTACAGATTTCTTCACAGCATCAATACAATTTAAAGACATTAGCAGCAAAACTTATTTATGCCACTTCTTTAAAATAACATTTTAGCCAGAAAAATCATCAGATCTTTGTCTATATTAACTTCCTGCATGATCCCAAACTTTAGGGATTTAAAGAATTTTAAATTAGAATTTCTTGGGCCCTTATCCACTTTTGAAAATGAAAAGTTGAGAAAAGGAAGCGAATTGTTCCTAACTGTACTGTCTGTGTCTTTCCTGTGTGATTACAGAAGCATAGTGTTTGTACAGACAGAGACTACTCAATCTGTGACTCTTCCACCCTGCACACCTGGGTAGTCAGGAAAAGCCAATGCTTACCACTAAGAAGGAGGAGTGCTTATTGGAAAGAAATAAAATAAAATTTATTGCAAATTTTAACAAATCAGAGTTGACATTCTACTGGTTGGGAATTTTAGTCACCAAATAGCTCTTTCTGTTTTGAAACACATATCAATCTAAATTTATTGCCAGATTCCATGTTAAATAGCATTGTTCATGGTCCTAATTGGAAACTGATATATATGTAATTATTATTAAATGATCACATAGAAGGTACTGTAGTCTTTCCTTTTTTTGGCAGCTAGAATCTAAGATAAGACTGTATATTTGTATGTTATTTTCTCAGTCTAAACATTTTCTAGAAATCTTTAAGACTTTGTTATTTTCCATTTTAGTGTAACTGCACAACTTAACTCTATTCCTAAACTAAGGGAGATATTTTTCCTTTAGGGCAACGGGGAAAAATCAGCAGAAAACTCCTGCACAGGGGGTTTCTCCACCAGCCCCTGCCCACACGCATTCAGGTGGCTTCTTCCATGCCCAGCTCTGGCAGCACGCGCATGTGCGCATGTGTTCAGCGCTTGATGCCTGCAGTGCCCAGAGACCGAAGCGCTCCAGGAGCTCCTCCTCCCCTGCCACCTAAGGCAGCTTTGTAGCCCAGTGCCTATGGGAGACACCCACCCCCCAGGACTGTCCGTGCTAACCTAGAAGGCTCGCTTCCTGTAAGTTCCAGGGAGGCGGCTCCCAGAAAGTTTTACAACCTAATCGGACAGGGACTTCCAGGCTACCCAGTATATGTACTTAAAATAATGGTAAAAACATAAAACCAAACTAAAATTAACTATTTTTTTTTCCTTTGCTTAAGAGGACTCCTCACTGTATTTTACTTGGCTGGCTGTGTTTTATATTAACTCTTTCCTCCCCTGTTCACACGAGTTTGTCTTGGTAGGGTCTGAATCGTGAAAGTGTGTGAAATGCTTCATGGTACTTCCGTACATTGAGTGAGCACCAGCACGGGATTCGTGTCAGTTCCCTGGGAGGAAGGTGTTTCTTGTGTGTGGCGAGGTGTGTTGTGCAAAATGTTGCCACTGTCATCCTATTCCTATGTAGGTGAGAAACAGTTTGCTAGATTTTGAATTTGCATTCACAGAATGTAAATTTTAAGTTTACTGGAAATCCATATTTATAGGGCTTTCTAATTTTTTCTCTTTATTACATCCCTATTAATTTTATGAATCTTAGCTGTATCAGAACTTTTCAAGCTCCAGTTACAAAAGCTTAGCTGTAGCCAACATCAGCAAAAAATGGAATTTATTAGATCATAAAACTGAGCCTTCCAAGGGAAACTCAGCCCTTGGGCATGGTGTATCTATCTGGGTCTAATCAGGAGAAAGAAACCACATTGTAATTGGAACAGAGAAGCTTAAAGATAAAGAATTATTAAGTGTAACAACAGATTAGAGTATCGGAGGATTGGCTAGTACAGAGTGAACAGAATATAGCAAGAGCAGATGCCAGGAGCAGCTCCAGCTGTTCAGGGAGACTGAGAATGATCCCATCACCACGCTAAAAGCCAGGCCTTCATGGGGGAGGCAAGGCCTTGGTCTACTGGGTAGCCTGGAAGTCCCTGTCTGCTTAGGCTATAAAACTTTCTGGGAGCCGCCTCCCTGGTTCTTACAGGAAGTGAGCCCTCTAGGTTAGCACGGACAGCCCTGCAGGGGGCGGTGTCTCACATAGGCACTGGGCTACAAAGCTGCCTTAGGTGGCAGGGGAGGAGGAGCTCCTGGAGCGCTTTGGTCTCTGGGCACTGCAGGCATCAAGCGCTGAACACATGCGCACATGCGCGTGCTGGCCGAGCTGGGCATGGAGGAAGCCACCTGAATGCGTGTGGGCAGGGGCTGGTGGAGAAACCCCCTGTGCAGAACCTGTGCTGACCATCCCAGCAGTGAAAGCCCACCCCGTCGGCAGTGTCTCTTCCATCCTCTATCAACTCTGATTAGCATCAGGCCAGCTGGAGAGGGGAACTTGCTAAGGCATCTTTTACATTTTATAATCAAACATAAAGAGCCAAGTTTGAAGACTAATATGGTGTCAACAGGATTTGCTTTTTCTCTACCTCTCAGTATTGTTTTCTTCTAGGTTGGCAGGTTTCCTATCATGATTGAATGAATTTAGCTGGAGAATAGAATTTCTCTTATTGACAGTTGTGACACAGAGCCCAGAACTTGGTCTTGTGGATGCTGGGGAGCCTGGCTTGTGTCACATGCCATCTCCAAGTCCCTGGTGTGCCCGAGGGATATGGTACTATGTGGCACTTCCTCTGATATAATGTCGCTATCCTCAGCCTCCTTGCATTGATGCTGCCAGAGTAAGAGGAGCAATCAGCAGCGCTGCAAAATTGTTTCCATGTCTTGAAAATGTGTCTTCAAACCATCTGAGTTTTATTTTTCTTATCATTTTACATGGTCTTAGATCTTGCAGTGAAATTGAAAACTATCTACTGTGGCCAAAAAACCACGAATTTATTACTGAAGCAAACAGACAATAACAAGAACCATCCTTAGAATTTCTTCTAAACACTGGAATTCTGTTACACGTATCAAAATTTTGATGATGCAGGTTTTTACAAAGAGCGAATCTATTAAGTAATGATTTTCTCTTCACAGCAGTGGCACACCTGTGTCATTTCAAAAAGCACAACAGTGTAAAGGATGAGAACACTGCCATACTTGCAAAGACATCTTGGATGCAATTCAAGGCATGTTGTTGAATGACTAATGTATCTCAAGCTACAGCCTATAATAAGGTTCGACCCTAGGTAACATTCTTGAAGTGGTAGAATTAGAAAGGTGAGCTATGACTGTCCAGTGAGGCTGGTACAGAGAGTGACTGTAGGGCTATAGCACAGGGGAGTCTGTTAGGAAGGATTAGAACAGCTGTGTGCTTGATGATTGTCATCGTTGCACATGAGGTTGTAATTAGCACATGGGGTGAAATTTCACAGAACTGGACACCTCCCCCCTTCCCAGCAATAGCAGGCACAAGCTGGTGAAGCTCCAAGCACGCTCACAGTTTAGTTTGTGGTGCTGTACAACTATGTGATCATTTTTCCATAATTTTTATATTGTGGTTTTTAAAGATGCTATCTTTAAGGGAAACGGAATAAAGGCTGCAGAACAATCTGTGTCTGTAGAGACGCTGTCTTTAGTCGTGCTGGCCACCTGGATGTCTTCAACCAATTCAGAACACTTCCCTTTCATGACCACTTCGACTTTAAGGAAGAGCTGGAAGTCACAAATCTTGCGTGAATGAGGTGGATGAAGGAAGACCCCACAGCGTGTTTTCATGATCCTGCCTTTCTACTGGATGGTACTAGGTGGCAGCATTCACTGTAGCTTTGATGGCATAGCCTAGGACTTCTAGAGCTGCTGCAGCAAGCACCAAGGGCAAGGGGACAGTGCATTTATTATTTTTTATTTTTTTTCGACATTTATAAATTTATTTATTAAATTTTTTTCCATTTATTTTTATTTTATTAAAATACAAATGTCAATCAGACAGTTTCAAGACACCTTAACCATACAGAGTCGATGAATTAATACATTGCAAACTGTTTTCATAACGTTTTGGTATTGTACAAGGTGCATACATGAAATTATATTTACAGGCTTTTTTATAGCTGAATTATATCAAAGATTCAATAATTATTT
>PVKA01008072.1:0-74703 GCA_004027165.1 Ctenomys sociabilis | reverse complement strand
GTGGGACCTGAGGTTTCAGGCCAGTCACTGGCTTGGAGGGGTTGGGGACAGGGATCCGCGTAGTGCGTGTGGGAAGAAGCCAAAGGCTCTCCCTCAGACTCACCACCCTCTCACTGATCTGGGAAGCCTGGTGAGTCCTGTAAATTCGCTCTCGCTGGGAGAGCTTGGCGCGGGATCCAGGAGGCCGCTGGAGTCAGCCCCTGTCTCAGGCTGGTCTCTGGGGCTGGGCAGGCGCGGACGGGATGGAGCAGGATGGCGGAGTCGGCCGTGCTGTCTCTGGCCCGTCTCAGGGGCTGGGCGGGGGTGAGCGGGATGGAGCAGGACGGCGGAGTCAGCCACGCTGTCTCTGCCCGGTCTCAAGGGCTGGGCGGGGGCCTTGCTACTGATTTTTAACCTAAAGAAAGTCATGTGACCTGTTTTAGTCCCCCTTTTTCCTGGAAATGATACATTTTATGTAAATGTAAGAAACGCTGCAGTACTTGACCTGGCTTCCTATAAAAGCACTGATCAATAAAGTTTGTAAAACTTGGTTTGGAGTATTAAACATTTTCTATGAGTCTGAAGATTTATGATATTTCAATTAACCAAGTTGCCATTGCATATTGGGGACAAAAAATGTTATGAATGGTTAAGTTTCTGGCTAGTGCACAGAAAATTATTTAACTCACAGTTACCCAAATTGTCATATGTTAGAGATGAAGAATAATGCACAATAATGTTGTAGGAGTAATTACGCAAAAAAGAGAAAATGGATATGATTATTTTGTGTTCGTTGTGTATGTCAAGGCTGAAGAAAAGTAGATGTAATTAGAGGGAGATAACGTGGAATCATTTCCTTAAAGATATGTCAGAGTTCTCTCACAAGGTTTGAGAGTTTGTATTGCTGTTTACCCAGCCAAATTTAATTTTAAAATTCATAGCTTCCATTGTATTTGATTCCTGTGTAT
Organism: Ctenomys sociabilis; assembly: GCA_004027165.1. Taxonomy (NCBI): domain Eukaryota; kingdom Metazoa; phylum Chordata; class Mammalia; order Rodentia; family Ctenomyidae; genus Ctenomys; species Ctenomys sociabilis. The sequence goes on along the minus strand of PVKA01008072.1, from coordinate 73,756 downwards.
ATGTGTCACAATCAATTAGCCTGATGATTGGAAGTATTTTGATAAGTAGTAACAAGAAGAGAAGATAGATAAAGAGAATGACAGAACAATGCAAAGATACTTGAGAGGGCAGAGATGTTTCCACAGAAAGAGAAGGAAGGAAGTAAAGAAGAGAGAGAAAGGGCATACCTGTGGAGAAAGAGGGCCCAGAGGAGCTATCCCAAGTCCGAGTGACTTCTTGCCTGACGTCTGTGGCTGCCCTCACCTCACCCTTCCCAGCTTACCGTGTGCCTGCCCGAGAGACTGCTTACTACAGCAGCTACTATGCAGAGGTCTAGGCCAAGTCCTGCGGCTGCCTTCTGCTCTGCTGGTCTGCAGGAAACAGCAGAGGCTCAGACCTGTGGCTTGCTGGTGCCTTTACCCAGCTTGCCTGCCCAGCACTGCTATCCTGATGAGGGCTTCCTTGCTTGCTTTTTGGTTATTTGGAATTTCCTGGTTGGAAAAAAAGAAGAGGGCAGTAGCTATGAACAAGAGGAACTGAATCAGTCAGGTGTTTTATTAGCGTGGCAGTGCTCAGATGGAGACGCTAGCTGTGAGGCGCCAGTAAGAGCAGGAGTTATGGGATTCTAATTTGCACTCTTCTATGCTTTTTATGCCATCTCTAAAGATAGTCATTTTCCCTGCATTGTTTCCACTGCTTCTGCCACTCCCCCTTTAGATGCGTTAACGTTCTTCATTTATCTCTGCTCCCTAGCGTCCTCTATGACACCCAATGCATAGTAGGTGCTCTAGGTTTTTAAAACTGAGGACTATTTTTCTTTTGTTGGTTTCTTTGTTTCTTCTCCTTTCACAGAGACACAAACGCACACATGCACACAAAGGCGCTGACGTCTCTGCAGTTTCTAATGGAGACCTCAGCACCCATTTTGAGGTAATTGGAAAGTTACTGAAATTACAGCCAGAGACTCTGGCATTTGAATTCTAGCTGAATGATTCTCTCCCTAGATAGTTGGTATTTAACTTGTCCCATCTCCTTCTGCTTGCTATAATTACAGTATTTGTGAATTTTTCAAGCCTCTCTAAGCCACTGGCATGACAGTCTGAGTGGCTGAGACAGAGGGAAGCCCGTGTCTTTGCTTTTCACCTAGTTTCCGGCTCAGGATGGCCTGGCCCAAAGCACCTGCTCACCTTCGGGACAGAAAGGCTAACATTACCAATCTTGGGAAGTGCAGTGGGCATCTGGGATGGAGAGATTTATAGGCCATTTCCTTGGCCGGCTTCAGTGTAGCTGTTTCTGACAAGCCACATGTAAGTGCCGCTGTGCCGCGCTAGGTCTGCCTGGCAGCATGTGTCCTGCCACGCTGCACAGGGAGTGGCTTGGAGGATGAGAGCGTATGTGTGCAGCGTCACACCTGGCAAGGCAGCAGGTGCTTGGTGCGATGTAAGATGGAGTGTGACCTCCAGCAAGAGGTTAAGAACAGCGGCTCCACAGTCAAAAGGCTCATTTCAAATCCCAACTCTGTGGCTTAAGTAATGGCTTTCTGTGACTGCCATTACTACAAGTGACTCCATTTATCTAAGCCTCACTATCTTGATTAAGAAACTGGGAACTGTGTGCCCACTTTACTGGGTTATTGAGAGGGAGAAAATGACCTTAAGTTTGTAAAGTGCTTAACGTCTTGTACTGTAGCAAGCTTGCAATAAACAGCCACTATTTAAAACATTTTAAATATGAGATGCAGTCTACCCTCAATGAGCTTGGGTGATCCTTGAATCTGTGAGTGCTCCACTTCCCTTGTTTGCACGTGCACATCTTCCTAGATACTTTAAATCACCTCTCATTTAATCATAATAGCCAATAGAATGTAGATGCTATGTTGGTCAATATCACATTACACTGTTGAGGGAATAACAGCCCCAAAGGGTCCGTGCTTGCTCTGCACAACTCCAGCTCATTTTTGACTTCGCGGATGTTTTCCATGTATCACTGTTCAAATTTGAGCACACAGGACGCTAGGATTTCGAGAACTGCGTGCAGTGCATTCACTATTTAAACAAGCAGCGCATATTTAGTGCCCATGGTGTGTGAAGCACCGTGGTATGCAGTGAGCACATTTCTAAAATTGAATTCATTCTTGGCTATTTAAATAGTCACTCATACAGTTAAGTGTATAGTGAGTATACTGGGGGAGTACAGAGTTCTCAGATAAAGCACAGGGAGGAAAGGGCGGAAAGGGAGAGAAAGACAGCCAGGAAACAGTTTTGCTTTGAACACACATGTCTATTGTCCCCATCAGTAGAGTTGAACAGGCCCAGATACGCGAAAAAGCACTACCCACAGGTATAGAATACATGTACCACCCTCCAACAGTGCCTCCTTTTCTACTCTGAAACACGCACATAATAAATACAAAGTTAATCATTTTAACAGGCTTTAAACACCTGGCATGTGTCGTAGCCTCTTCCACCTTGAGACTGGGTTGTGGTCTGCGTCTGCCATGCTGCCTGCTGTTGCACCTTCATCGCGCACCTGGGCTGCTGCGTGAGCTATTGTGAGTAACACTGCTGTGAACCTGGGTGTACGGACTTTAAAAAGTACTTTAAAATTTTACTTTTAAAACAAAAACCACAACATTTCAAAACAATATAATAGGAGAGTAACAGTGGATAATGCATTGTGTACTGCTACTTTTAAGTTAGTTACCCTTAGATACAGGCATTTGGTTGTCCCAACAGTAGGAATACAAACCTTTCTTTTTTATGAACTAAGAGAAGTTAGTAGTCTAACTATCCTATCATATAGAACTATATCTATGTGTGGCTCTATGGATACATACACAATATAACGCATATACATATAATATGGCACACACATATATTATATATAATATAACATGTATATTGTACGCATAACATGCGTACAATATAACATATATACATACGTATACATACTTTCTCTATCCCAATTTCTCTTTCCTTTTGAACAGTTTCTTTCCATTTCACAATATGTATTGTACCTTTTTGGACTTTGCTTATTCCTTATACTAGGGTGACAATATGATGTTTATACATGTGTGTCTGATTTATTTCACTTATGAGTATGGTTTTCGTTTGCATCCATTTTCCTATAAAAGTCTCCAGTTTATCTTTGTCTATGGCTGAGTAGTACTTCATTGTAGAAAAGAAAACCACATCTTTCTTTTAATCTGTTCTTCAGTTGATGAGTGTTTGGGTTGTTTCCAAGACGTGTCTTTCTTTCACAAATTGAACTGCTGTAACCATGGGTGCACATATATCACTTTGGTGTGATGTTTTAAATTCCTCTGGGATGATATCCAGGAGGGGAACTGCCACATTGATTGAGGAATCTCCACACCGATTTCCACAGTGGTTGCACTAGTGTACATTCCCACCAACAGTGGAGAAGGGCTCATTTTGCCCTGAGGCCTTTCCAGCATTTATTAGGTTGATATCCTAACATGATTGCTATTTTTTCTGGAGTGAAATGGAATTTCAGTGCTGTTTTAATTTGCCTTTCTCAAATGACCAGTGCCGCTGAATGTTTTTTCATACATTGATTTGCTCTTTGTGTTTTTTTTTTCACTTGAGAAGCATGTATTCATTTCGGATGCCCAGTTTTGGATTAGGTTTTTCTATTTAGGAGGTTGGATCCTTCTTCCTTTTTGAGCTCTTTCCATGTGCTTGATAGTGATCCTGCATCTGAGGGCTGGCTCACCAATGGTTTCTCCCACCTGTGGCTGGTTTCTCTTGCTGAGCAAAGAGAAATAAGATGAGATCACAGCTGTTGATGCTTTGTGATAGTTCTGTCCCATCAGATTTCCAGTCATAAAGTCTTGGTCTACACTGGTGTCTTCAGGAGCTTTCCCTGCTCTATTTTCTAGCAGACTTAGCGTTTTTGTTTTAATATTCAGATCTGGCTTCACACATGCCAAAGACTAAAATGTAAAATTGAATTCCTATCTTCTACCATGTACCAAATTAACACTGAAATGTGTACAGATATTTTAAGGCATCTTTTACTGAAAGAGGAATTTCTGGACCATGTGTTAATTTTCTTTTAGTTACTTGATGAATTACCAAACTTCCCTCCATAGGAGCAGATGGGCCTTTTGTGCCCACCAACAGTGCAGAGCTCCAGTCCTCAGCACCCTAGCCAGTCACATCATGATGTTTACACATGCGAGTCTGACTTATTTCATTTAGCGATGTTATTTTCTGCTTTCACTTACTAGTTTTCACAAGAGTGAATCTAGTAGGTATGCATTGATTCCTCATTGTAGTTTTGATTTGCATTTCCCTGATAATGAGAGTTACTGATATGTTTATTGACCTCTTGTGTATCTCTTCTTTACAGAAAAGTTTATTCAGTTGACTTCACTCCTTCTGTTCTTTAAATTGAGTTTGTTTCTATGTTGTTGAGCTGCAATTTTTATGTATTATGGATAGTGAGCTTTCTCTCAGATACAAGACCTGCAGATATCTCCTGCTTTTTTTATGCATAAAAGTTTTCAGATTTGGTGTCTTTCTCTCCTTCCATTGCCTATCTTTTTATTGCCTGCCATAGTGAAGAAATCACTTTCAACTGCAGTGTCACGCAGCTGTTTCCCAATGTTTTCTTTCGTTTCTCTTTCAGTCTTCCTTTTAAAGTCTGATCTGCTTGTGTTCACTTTTGACCATAGCCTGGCAAGGGTGTAACTGCCTCCTTTTGGCCATGAATAACCAGTTTTTACAGCAGCATCTGTTTAAAAGCCTATCCTCCACTCACTGAACGCTCTTCTTGCCCTGTTCACAGTGCCTTCAGCACATATGCCAAGCCTCGCTTCTGGGTTTCTATTCTGTTCATTGGTCTGTGCTCCTGTCTAGTGCTATACCACTGATCATTTTTATTTTCCTCTCCAGATTGTCCAGGTGCCCTAGAATTGTGATCATCTTGACTCACCATCTAGGGTAGTTGAGTTTATAGCATTTCTTCCTTTTTTTGGTGAAGTTTTTGTTAGACTGTATGCACAGATCATGTCCTCTGTGAGGAGCGAATTCCTTCCTCCTTTCTCACACGGGTACTTTGTCAGTGTTTCCCCACCCAAGTGCTCTTTCTAGAATGCCTAGCGCATCTTTACCTTTGTGATGCGCTTAGGGGAAAGCCCTTAAATAATTTGTCATCACGTTTGTTGTTAACTGTGGAATTTTCATATTAGTTATTAGGTTGAAGTAGCTTTCTGTTAGACCTAGTTTGTTTAGTTTTTCATTTTTTACCATAAAAGTGTGTTGAACTTTTTCAGTTCTTTTTCTGCATCAGTGGAAGTAATCATGTGTTTATTTTTTTCCTTCAGTCTGTTAATGTAGCATACTTCATTGATTGATTTTCATATCACAGCCATCCTTGCATTGCAGGAATAAATCTCACTTTTTCATGGTTTATAATCCTTTTAATATGCTGTTTAATTCAGCTACCATTTGTTTAGAAGATTGGCAGTGATACTCAAAAGAGGCATGAGTCTGTAGCTTTCTTGTACTGTTTTTGTTTGACTTTGTTGTTGGGGTAATAGTGGCTCATTGAATGAATTAGAAAGTTTTCATTGCTGTCTGTTTTTTGGAAGAGTTTGAGGAGGTGTGCTGTTAATTCTTCTTGAACTGTGTGATAGAATGCAGCAGTGAATCCATGTTCTCTTTTCTGTAGAAGTTTTTGATTACTGACTTAATTTCTTTACTAGTTACAGATCTGTTCAGCTTTTCTATTTCTCTCAACCTGAGTCTTGCTATGCTGAACAATTCCTTTTAGGAATTTTCCTACTTCTTTTAGGTTCTCTCTTTTCACACAGTGCTTCTTGTATCCACTTCTGTGTCCATATAATTGTCTGCAGTGTCTCTGCTTTCATTCCAGACTCAAATGAGTCTAAGTAATTTTCTTAGTAAGCTTGTTTCCTCATTTTTGTTAATTTTTCAAGGAGAAAACATGATTGTGTTGATTTTCTCTTTTATTTTTATAGCTTCTGTCTTTTTTTTTTTTTAATATTTCCATTTCTGCTAGCTGATGGTTCCTGTGCTACTCTTTCTCTGCTTCCTCAGAATTTGAAGGTAGATTGCTGATTTCAGCCTTCTTTCTTCCTTTCTGATACTTGTGCTTAGAGCTGTCCATTTCCAGGGGTCTGGCTTCACCACACCCATAGCTTTAGCATGCTGTACTTTCATTTTCATTTTCTTCAGATATTTAGAAAATAGTTCTTGATGTTTTTCTCCTAACTGTTTATGTTATTAATTTCTGCATATTTTGTGGATTTTTTAATTTCCTTATTCTTGGATCTCTGGTTTTGTTTTAGTTTGATCAGAAAGGATAAATTGTAGAATTTCACTCTTTTAAGTTTATGAAGACTTGTATTGAGCCATCATGTATTATACATCTAGGACAATTTCTTGTATGTCCTTGAATATGATGTCGTCTACTTTTTTGGGTGAGTGCTCTATGTATGTCTGTCAGGTCAGATTTATCATCTAGAGTGATGATCACATTCATTATTTTCACATTCACTAAAAAAAACCTTTTTAATCAAATAGGAAAACAAATTTATAAATGGTAAAGTATTATGGCCAGAAAATGCAAAGATACCAGCTTTTCTTCCGGAATTTATTGCACTGATCCAACCAAATAATAGTCCCCTGTATCCATTGGGTCTATCTGTCCAAATGCTGGGCTGATTTGTAACCTCAGGCTCAGGTGTGAAGGAGAGCAATGGAAGCTTGCACATGGAAGTCACCATGAAGTGCAGGCTTAAAATTACAGCCAGCCCTACACTGCTGTGCGGCATGATCTTAGCAGGTTTTGCTTATCTGTGTATATGTGAATATACATATCTGTATACATAGATGTATATATATGTAAAGAACTGTGTCACTTTCACTGTCAGAGTCTTGCTGGACATGTGCCTATTGCAGCAGATTCTTACATGTGTGTTTTAAGAAGTCGCTCAATATCTGTGGCCATGATAAGTCACTTCACACCACAAAAAAACATTTATGATAGAAGCAGAAAGAAGACTGTAGAGAGAAGGTCTTCTGTCTCAGTTCTCTGAAACTCAGTCACCATAAGAAATTCTCCCAAAATTCTGGAGAGTTTACTGAAGAACCTTTGGTCAGCTAAATTCTTTCATTATTTTAGTGTTCAGAAAATCTGGAATGACTCTTTGCTGTTTGCAGATTTTAAATAGTCAAGCATCTATTGCCCCGTAAGGTAACCAACTATCTTGTGCAGATCTGTAAGGTAGGAGGAAGCTGCACCAGGGAAGGGCATGCCACTCTGCAAGGAACAGGAGCAAGAGGAACCAGCAGGGCCAGTGCACTCTTCAGCTGAGAAGCTCCCTTTGGCGCAAACTCCAGCCACACATCTGCCCCTTACAGCACTGCACCTCTGAGCACTGAGCCACTGCTCAGAGGGAACAAACCCACTTGCTGAGAGCTTCATGGTGAGACACTGTAACCAATAAATAAATAAACAAACAAACAAACAAACAAATAAATTACTAGCAAGATGGCTCACCCTGGTGAAGCAGTGCCTGGCAGCACTAATCATTGCACGTGGTTATTGGTATAGCAGTGAAAGATACAGAACTGTCATTGGTGTTTTCCCTTCCTGATTTCCAAAGTCAATATTAAGGAGCATGAGAAACACCATAGACTGTAAGAAGAACAGAGATCAGGGGTGTGGACCTTTGGCTGGAATCTCGTGGGGTACAGCCTGAGGCTGTACAGGCTGAGGGGAGCAGTGGATGAGGAGCAGAGGTCACTCCAGCCACACCCCACCTCAGTGATCATTTTGTTATTTTGTCCATTACAGAAATTAGATTGTTAACATTTCCTACTATTGTAGTTAGAATTGTCTGTCTCTGCCTTTAATTTTTATCAACATTTGCTTTGCATGATTAGCTGCTCCGATAGTTGCTCCATGTTCATAACTTTTATATTTTGCTGGTAAAGTGATACTTTTTCACATAACATACTTTATTATTTTAAGAATTTTTTACTTCAAGTCTATTTTTGGTGTGAAATTAGCATGTCTACCTCTTGCCTATTGTTTAATTTTCATGGGAGTATTTTTTCTATCCTTTCCTTATTAGCCCATGTGTGGATTTATTTTTATTTTTTTCTATATTTAGGACAGGGTCGATAGGGTTTACAGGGCCTCACTACATAGATTGGACTTGTAGTGATTCTCCTGTTTTCAACCTCCAAAGTGCTGGGATTATAGGCGCATGGCACCATGCCCAGCCTCAGTTGCCTCTCAGTGCACCCTGAAGGTGGTGCTGGCACGGCACTCCAGGGATCGAACCCCAGCTGCTGCGCCATGTGTGGATTTATGTCTTGTGCATTTCTTATAGGCAGCATATGGTTGGAACTTGTGGGACTGTTGTGTTACATCCACTCACTCTACCAAGTGAACATGCAGCACGTAGGTGAATGGCTCAGGTGGCCTCCAGACAGCTCAAGTGTTGCCACATGGTGCTGCCCTCCTTGCTCTGTCTATTTTCTGGGGAGGAGGGAGGTCTAGGCTGCTGCTCCCCCTTCATTTCCTTCACTGTACTGGGGCAAGGATGAATGAAGACACCATTAAAATTTAGCACCATTTTAAGTGATACCCTTTAAAATTTAGCATTTATTTGTTTCCTGTCAATCTTTGACCTTTTCCCAGATGTCCTGTGATGTTTTCCAGCCAGTTTCTAATGTTTTTATCAAACATTTCTGTGGCTAAGATGAGCACTTGGGTTTTCTGGTTGCAAATCTTGCTGACATTTCTCACATGACCTTATGACATCAATCGTCGACATTGTTCTTTTATGACACCCTACATTAATTTTGTCTGCTCAGGAATTACATATAAAGGGAGGATGCTCTACTGTGCAGAGATGTTTTATGCCTGACTTCTTTCTTTCAGCATAGTGTGTTTGAATTTCGCATGTTATTGTGTGTAGTTCATCCTCCCTTGATAGCTCAGTAGTACACCATTGAATAAATGTTAACATTTATTTATCCACTTACTGGTGTAGGTGTTATGATTGTTTCTTTTTTGGATATTACAAGTAAAGGCACATGGAATTTTTAGTTATATAGCTCTATGAGGAAATGTATTTCTATTTTTCTTAAGAAATGCCTAAGAGTTCTAGACATGAGATGTGTGCCTGAAATCCTAGAGCTCAGGGACCTGAGGTAAGAGGTATGAGTTTATAAAATCAGTATGTATTACATAGTTGTAAAAATCTTTTGGTCTCACTGTGATAGGTTCTACCCAGGTAGAAACCCTGGTAAGAATGACAAAAGATAGACAAGATGAAAAAAGCTGGGCTGGGTGGTGGCTGCTCTGCCTGGCTGGCAAGAGGAACCACCAGCAGAACAAAAGGGACATTTATTTATACCTTTGCCAAGTTAGTGACACATAATACAAGGTTGCTCAGTGGCTAACAGCTGACCCGAGCCAGACAGGATGCTTAGCTCAGACCTGAGGTAGCTTGTTTGTTTTAGGTACTGAGGCCTAGCCCCACCTACACACATTGACCAGTTTTCTAGCTTCCACAGCTCCCAACATGTAGTGAATTCAAGGTCAATCTGGGCTACAAAGTGAGGCCAAACAAACAGAAAACAAAAAAGGAAGGCAGAAATGTAGGAAGAAGGGAGTGAAGGAGAAAAGAAAGAAAGGGACCATGTATGTAGGAGTAACACTATTGAGTTACTATGGATGATAAATGCATGTTAAATTCTTTGGAAAGTTGTCAGATCCTATTCTAGTTAGTACTCCAATTAATTCACCTACTTATAATTTATGAGAGCTCTACCTGCTCCAATTTTACCAATATTCACCAATATTTGAGGTTGTCAGTTTTCTTAAATTTTAATCATTTAATGAATGTGAAAAAGTATATTGTCATAACCATAGTAGTGTCATGTATTTAGGTGTTTCTTGTGTTTGATTATTCATAGGTCCTATAGACTGTGGGAGACTGATGTGTTCTGGCACTCATTTATTCAATGAGTATGTGCCAGCTGCTGTGTGCTGGGAAGTCATACAGTAGCTTGAACTACAGTAGGGATCACAACAAGCCACACACTTCTGACATTACAGAGCTACAGAATGAGGTGTAAGACAGTTCATGAATGAGACAAATGTTAAACTATACTATCTTATTACACAAAGATGGTTTCTTTGAACAGCGACAGAGTGGAATCAGCAGGTCAACAGGGACAGGTGTTCTTGTTTTTGCTCTGCTGTCCGAAAGCTGCCTGTCTGATGAGGTGAGATTTGAGCAGAAACCTGATGAACATGCAAAATGGAGCTATGTGAATGCTTGCTGAGGTTGTCCGCAAGCAGGGAACAGCAAGGGTTGAGTGTGTGCTCTGCGGATTCTAGGAGCAGGAAGGAGGCCCTCAAGCAGAATGAGCAGGAGAAAGAATGGAAGGAATGACTGGCAGGCATGGGCAGAGGCTGCTGCTCCCTGGTCAGGTGCGAGTGTGGGTGGTGGCACTCAATCCTCACAACAAGAAAAAATGGTCAACAAGCTAAACATCAGTGGCTCTTTTTTTCCTTTTCTTTTGTAGTACTGGAGATTAAACTTTGGACCTTGCACTTGCTAGGCAGGCACTTATTCTACTGAACTATCTCTCTGACCCCAGTGGTTCTTTTTTAAATATGCCAGAAAATTGAAGTCATGGGATCAGCCACACTCTTGGATGTTAGAGACAGGTAGATACAGAGAGTGCTGGTTTATTATAAGTAGAAGACCCCCAGAAGCCATCCTTGCCTGGACACTTCAAAGGAGAGAGAAGGGAGTGAGGAGGTATAAGGATTGGGATCAGGAGGTTAGATATAGGGGAATCTATTCATGGAATCACCCCAAAATGTGAAACTAGGGGAGGAGGTGGAAAAAGAGGGTGAGTGTGGCCAAAAGTAATTAGATTATGTTTTCCACGGGCACAGATATGCCAAAATACAACACATTAATCTCTAGAAAGAATCAAAAAGTGAAAAAGGCAATTAACTGATATGGACCAACTGGAGATGTGTAGACTCCAGAGGCTGAGTTTGGAGGCTCCCTGCACACGTGTGAATTTTATCTCTAGAAACCAACATGGTCCAGGTCGAGCATGAGACAATCAGCAGGTGCAGGGCAATGCTTCGAGATGTGCCCAGTGGGTCTGCTTTTCTTTTTTCCTTCATACACATTTGCAGTACATCCTGATTACATTTAGTACGGGGAGTCTGTCCACATGTGCAAGACATCTTAATTCTTTTCTTTTCCGCCCCCTCTCATCCCTTCTAGCTCCTTTCAATCCTTGTTCCCTTTCCCATACAAAAAGCTCTATTTCCATTGTTCTTTCTCTTTACAATTCCTTGTCCATTCCTTCCCTCTTCTCTTCTTTCATCTCAGCTTCCTCTTTCCATTTGAAAAGGATCTCCCTTGGCTTGGTAAAATAAGTGCTTCCCAGGCACTTATTTTATCCATCTATCTTTTTCCATGCATTGATTGGTATATAACCTGCTTCGAGGATACCTTATCATATACTGCACGAAAATCAAAATGGATCTATGATCTAAATGTTAAAACAGAAACACTTAATTTGCTGGAAGATAAACTGATAAAACTTTGCTTTCATTAGTAAAACTTGCCCTCAGAGGAAAGTATTTTATCAGAAAGTGCTTTATTTTACCCTGCTGAAGGACACAAAACACTTAGATCCATCACCCTCAGGCAGGAAATGTAGTTTGAAGAGAGAGAGCAAAACTTGGATGTGGCAGAGATGCTGGAAATATCAGACTGAAGATTTAAGATAACTGTGATTAACATGCTGAGTACCCTTATAGAAAAGTGGACCACATTCCAGAACACAGGACTGATATACAAAGAGTGTTGGAAATTTTAAGAAAGTATTAAAATATAAAGCTAGAAATCGAAAAAAAAAAAGAATTACAGAAGTGTAGAATGTCTTTTATAGACTCATTTTTCAACTGGGCATAGCCAAGAAAAGAATTAATCAACTTGGAGATCCACTGAATGAAACTTTCCAAAGTGAAAAGCACAGAAAGAAAACAGGTGAAAAAGAACAGCAGAGCCAGGACCTGTAGGGCAATTTGAAAAGGTATAACGTATGTATAATGTGACTACCAGAAGCAGAAGACAGAAAGGAATAGAAGGGATATTTTTAACAACAGTGCCTGGGAGAACCCTAAGATTAATGTCAGACAACGAGTCAGAGGGTCAGAAAACACTGAAAGGGACACATGAAAAAATATATACTTGGATATGTTATATCCAAACTGAACAAGTTCAATTGGAAAGGCCAAGACAGCTTTGGAAGGAAGCCAGAGAGTGAAATCATCTCCCCGGTGGAAGGTGCAGGAATGACATTCACATTGGACAATTGAGAGTGAAGGGGTTTGTGCCCAGGAGATATGCCTTGCATGAAATATTGGAAGTTCTCCAGAGATCAGGGTTACATATAAGGGAACCAAGGCCAATTTCCCTAACTCACCTCTGCCCTGCCCTCACTCCTCCCTGTTCTGCCCCCTGATGTTACAAGTGCAGCTGACTGTATCTTAAGTCAGGTCACTTATTTACTATTAGGTTCTTTCTCTTACACACAAATGCATACATACAGACACATGCACACACGTACCTATATGTGCACACTTAAAAAAAAAGATGTTAAATGCTAGCTTCTTGAGGAGTAAATGAATTTTAGTTTGGTTGTCTCAAGTACCTCTTGTGGTGTTCTACAAGGTGGTGCGCTCATGGCATGTCTGTCATCTTTGCAGCTGTGTAAGTATCACAATTGGATACACACACTTTTGTGACCACAAAAAGTGGAAATGGTAAGTAAAGATCTGTTATTTGTGTGGTGATTTGAAACTTTCTTCTGTTTCTGAAATCATTTTCCAGCCTCTGTCTACATGTGCTAGGTCTGCTTATCTTTCAGGTCTCTCTCAAATGTTAATTCTCTATTAATCTTCCCTGATTTTCCTTGGCCACCTTTGTCTCAAGAGTTTCTGAGCTTTTTCCCAAGCCTGTCTGGATGTTGTAGTGACTCAGAAGATCTCGGAGAGGACAGGTTCCTTTACCCACATGTGCAGAATCTAGAACCTCTCCTATAGCAAGCACATCCATAGACAGAATTCTCACACCTCCAAAGTCTTCTATGGAAATGTGTCATGTTTCTGGTTCCCCAGTGCATTCAGGGGTGCCTGGTCCTGAGTCACACTCCAGTACTTCTCTGCCTTTCCCCAGCATGATGTCTTAGGTCCTCCAACAGAGTCCATACGTTCATTTCCCATTCACAAGACCATGTCCAGAGGTGGGGCAGTGAAGTACCTCGTTTATCTCCAAAGAGCTAGCTCTGAGTGTGGCATGCCTGTCTTGCTTTTAGTATTGACATTTATCACCCTCAGTCCAACAACTTAATTGGAGAAGTAGGCAAATAGGCTGGCTGCACAGATTGTGGCTCTCAGGGAGAGGAGAGGGCTTTGGCCTCTAAGAGGAAAAGAACCTGTGAGTAGGTGTTTTTGAGGGTGTAGACTGCTGCTGTGCCATATGCCTATACCTCCATGGACCCAGAGCCCTGTATTTCTCTTGCTGTCCTGTGCGTGTGTTTCCTTGTCCCTGAGATGGCCATCCTGTGCTCGGTAGTACATTCCTCTGTTCTGTTAGCAGCATCCAGGAGATAAAAGCTGACCTCACAGCCCGAGTCAGATATCTACTCTGGATCCAATCAAGCCATGTTAGGGACAAGCCACTGTGTAGTGCACTTAGCTCTAAGTAGTATAGTGTGACACCAGTGATGTGCAGGCAGTACCAGCATTCGCTGTCCATGGTGCTAGAGAGGGGCAGTTCTATGGTTGGTTTCCATCACTAAACTATTGAGATCATTGCCTTTTATGGTGGCGGATGGCTGCAGCAGCTATAAGCCTCACGTTTTCATGCTACACTGTCCAAGTAGTCATTAAGAGCTTGCGGGTATCAGTTTCTAAAATAAGGTCTTGGAAGTTTTCTCAGGAGCTCTCCCTGTGGTGTCATTGGCCAGGGTCACCTTACATGTCTATTTGGGAAAGTTAGCCTGGCAGAAGGGATTCTGGCATTTTTAGTCCCCATAATGGAAGAAGGGCTATAGTAGCAGGTTCTGGTGGTTGACTGCTGTCCCATGTGTAGTCTGGTCCCTTTCCCAACCAAGTGGACCTCTCTTGCTTCCATCCTGGCTTCTAGGATGCTGGAAGGGGAGGGGATGAGAATCTCTAGAGGCTGCACCTCACAGGTCCCTAGGTGGGTGATCCCTGGGGGATCCAGTCCTGGGGGCCAGAGGGACTAGCCAAAGAGCACCTGCTCATTCTGCTCCCTGTGGTCAACTAACCCTGTGGAAAGCCCTGAGACTACCTTGTTCCATATGATCACTCATGAATCACACAGATTTTCAAAAAGAAAAAAAAAAAAAGCTCCTCAGGTAGCAGGAAGATGAGAAACAAGAAGAGTGCATGCCATTGCAGGGATGCTTGAGGCAGCTTCCTACAGAGCAGGCAGCGTGGTGGAGCAGAGCTGAGGAGAAGCATACGGAGAGCGGGTGAGGGAGAGCATGGGCACTCTGAGTGGCTTGGGTGCTGAGCGGAGGGAGCCGTACTTCCTAAATCAAGCTGAGCACAGCAGGGGCTGGCTGCAGGACAGGGGCGAAAGGTGCTGAGAGGAGATAGCTGGGATTGATGGGCTGGGCCGCTGGCCCAGACTCCACAGCACCAGAGCCAGGAAGATGCCCCTTGCTTTGGAGGTCACTTATTTATTTATTTTGTAACGCAACCTAACAAATTCTAAAACCAGATAAATCCAATTACCCGTGTTTTGCCTTCAGGGAGTGTGAAAGATTAATGGTGGCATTTTGGCAGTAGCATAAAAAGAAATAGGTGGTAATAACAAGGAGGGCTATAAAAAGCCCGGAGAGCTGGCTGCAGCTCGCACTGTGGGCAGAGCTGCCTTGTACTCAACCACCTCTGTTCCTTCCCCTTGGAGCCCTCTGGCTGGGCTGCAGCAGACCCTCCCCAGCTTTCTCACTATCCAGGGAGCATGGAAGGGCCTGCCATCCTTCCTGAGGCTGCACCCTCCTCCCACACCCTGTGCCATCTCCCACAGACAACATTTACAGTTCCATGTTTTAGAAAAGGGAGCCCTGTATCTCTCAGTCTTGATAATCTTTGAAAAATCCTTCAAGCGATATGGGAGGGAGGAGCAGGGAGCTTCCCTGGCCTCAGCTCCTGATCAAATCCACAGACCTGTCGCTGTGCTCCACTGGAGACTGGCAAGCACTTTGGGCATGTCCACTTCAGTTGGCAGGTGCTCCTGGTGCAGTTTACTGCAGGCCAGTTGGGAGTCTAGGACCTGTCGCCCTGGGACCAGTGCAGGTGCTGGTGTAGTACAGGGGATGCTGCACGGGTAGAGGGTGGGATCTGTTGTATTTGCAGTTTTTTCCTGTTCACTTTCACTACGTACAACTTCTGATATCTCCCCAAGTTAGCTATTGGCATGTGGAGTGTTTGTTCTAAGTTGTCTCATTTGATATTCACACATTCTGCTTTTTAAAAACATTATTATTTTTATTGAGGATAATTCACATACCATAAAACTCACCCTTTAATTTCAGTGGGCTTTAGCGTGTTCCTCAGGCCATGGAACCATGACCGTTCAGAATCTCAGGGTTCTCACCCCTCCCCTCTATCCCCATACTCGTGGGCAGTAACCCTCGGGCCCCCTCTCACTAGCCTGTAGCAGTCACTTGACGTGCTTAATGACATGCCTGCTCTGGATATTTCCTCTGCACGGACCATGCAGTGTATATGCTGTATTTTTAACTTCTCTTTATTTATTCATTCTTTTACTTTTGCATTTTCTCCTTCATTCCACAAACCTTTTTGTGCTCCTGTTATGGCTCAATTGTTGTTAGAGACTGTGAATGGATAACAGGCCTGGTTTCTGTCTCTGAAAGGCTCACGTTCAGAGCTGGGGAAGGTTAAAGCAAGCAGTCCTGTGCACTATGTGAGGGCTCAGCTTCTCTGGAAAAGCACAGGCACAGGGCCAGGCTGCTCCTGATTCTTCTGCTTTGTCCAGGCTATGTCTCCAGGCCATGCGGGAATTCTTATGCTGAGGGGACTCAGAGCCCTGTGACATGCTGCCCTGGACCATTGCAGCTTCTTTGTCATTCTAGCCCAGCTTTGATATTGGTTCTAATTTCTGAGGGCAGGCTTTACTTAGTGGTCTACTTTTGAACACTTAGCAGATATCGCCCTGTATGAGGATAATCTAGAAGTGCTGTTCAAATGGATTTCTGGGCTTCAACCCAGAGTTTCTAACTTGGTGGTTCTGGGGAGAGGATTGAGAGTTTGCATTTCTAATTTGTCTTCTGGGAATAAGGGAACTGCATGTGCAGGATTGCATTTTGACATCATGACCTCAGGATCTGTTTTTTCCTCGCTGATCTTTGTCCTGGTAACCTTCCTATTCTATCTCAATCTCTTAAAGTTATTATTATTAAGTTATTATTATTATTATTTGTTCTTGCTTGTTTTGACCAAAGATGCATGCCCGTGATTATCCTCTGCTTACACTCTAGGATACTGCTGTACCTCTGGTTCTAGTCTTCCCTGAGGCCCCCCAGTGCACTGAGCCTTGGCAAGGTTGTGTGTCCTGGGCCCTGTGGGTCGCTTCTCTCATTGAAGTCTGGTTAGGGCCTAGTGCTCATCTAGCTTGAATTCCGTCCATAGTTTATTGGATGTTACATGACTGTGTCCAAGATGTTTTGCTGTTGTTCTTCCTGTTCCTAGCACCCTGCTTCATAAGGTCACTGCAATGACAAGGCTGACAATGTATTTTTTTTTCTATTTCTGGCATTAATATTTCCAAGCCTAGATTTAGAAGAAATATTCCAGATGGATCCTCCAAAACCACTAAGTGTTCTCACTGGAGTCTGCTTATGAAATTGGTGATGATTGGAAGACCATGAATGATAATTAGGTTCTTAGGTAATAATAATGTCTACGAAATTCAGCTATGTATGTTAGAAAGAAGAATGAGATTGTTGGAGATATTGCAAAGTGGGGTTAAGCATCTTTAAAATGCCTATTTAGGGCTCCCTGACTTGATACTCCTATTTTGAATTTTAAAAGTGAATGTTTTCCAAGCAGTAAAGTGTGTGCTTTACATAATTCTGATTTCAAAAGTTTGGGAACATAACAACAAATAAATGTTGATAGACATCAGTACAATCACCATAGTGCTCATGGGGCAGTGCCAAGAGAGGGGCACAAAGAAAGCCTATAGTATAGTGGGAGTGTTCTGATCATGACCTGGTGTGTTTGACCAGCATGTACACATGTGACAAATCACTGAACTGTACTCCTGAGATCAGTGACCTTGGTGTTCACTTTACTTAATAAATGCTATTCTTCCATAAATACAGCACCAACATATGCAAATCATTCTAAAATGTGAATGTTAAAAATAGCATAAGAAAGGTAAAATCACATTTATACATTTAATTAAGATAGTAAATTAAAGATTACATTGTGCTTTTACCTTATTGTAAGATAATTTTCAGGACCAAAGATACAGAGTTAACCCTAATCATAAAACAGGAAAACACTACAATAAAAATGAAAAAAAATGTGTCCACGCCTATAGGAGTAGAGTAATCCAAGCAAACCCTTGGATTGATGCTCACCACCATTAGCACCACCATAACACTGTCATTACCAGCATCAACCCATCCCCATCCCACCATCACCACTAGCACTACAGGCATCACTACTGTCACCGTCACCTCTGCTGGCATCAATATCACTGCAACAATTATTACTAGCACTACCACCACCACTGCCATAAAAACCAGCAGCATCATGAACACCACCACCACCATCACCATAAGAACCACTATCGCTGCCATCAAAACCACTACATCACTATCATAACCATCACTACCACTGCTACCACCACTGTCGCCACTGCCACTGCCATTATCAACACCCCTATCACCACAGAGGAAAACCCCACTCACAGAGGAGCCAGGGATTGATGAACACAGCCATTGTTCCAGCTCCTGATCAGGAAATTAGGCTGATGCTCTTGCAAAATGATAGCTCTTTATTTGGATTCCGGAAGAGGGCTGTAAAGCTAATGTGACCTCAGGCACCATGGCAACCTGAAAACTCACAGCTTCTAGACTTAGACTTTGCTTAGAGGAAGTGACTTAAGGGAGATCACCACTGAGTGAGTTTCCTTTGCTCATTCTGAGGACAGAGCTGCCACTGAGCTCCGTCAGTGGGCAGGTCAGTGCTGTCTGCACCCAGGATACCTGTAGGGCTGGAAGACTAACAAGGTTTAGCAAATCAAGGTGATAGGAAAACATGCTAGCTGCTCAGAGTTAACCAAGAGCATATATATCTGATACCAGTTTTCCACTTTAATTGATAGAAAATCAATTAGCAGAGAGAACAATATCTCTCTTACTAAATCATCAACGATAAAAACAGGCTATAGCTACTGTCCAGTGCTACTCTCAGTTGATGTCAGTTTCCAAGGGTGAACAGTCACGCGCAAGGCATAATGCAGTGTTTCCAATACACGCCGAGGTGTTAAATCCTCGTTATGGTATCTTAATAATCAATTGGACTTGAGCGTACAATATTTGTCTAATTAACTCCACATCGACACTCAGGAGCCAGTTCCGCCAGCCACAGATGATGGATTAGTCATGGTAGCTTGGGCTTGATGACCGGGAGCCGTGGGTTCTCTGTGCTCTGGGGACCTCATCTCCACAGCCCAGCGTCAGTGAGACAACCTCTGGACTCTGGAGTGAAGCCGCCTTCACCATGTACAGTGAAGTCAGAAGGAGCTAAATAGTGCCGCCATAGTTTGAGTTCAGTTTCTGCTGAGTAGAAAGGGCTGCTCTGTGGTCACCCTGCTGAATGACTGCAGTGTGGTATCTGCAATGGTGAGCACCTCTCGTGTCATGAGAGGAGGAAGCTGGTTGGCTCTCACGGCAGTGCTTATCTTTGAGCTTTCCCTATAAAAATGCCTGCTGCTGAGTCCCAGGGAGCCTCCCCTGGATTCGCTTTACTTTAACCTTTGAAAGGCTGCTTTTCTTCTCTTCTACTAATCTACACTTTAAAATTCCATCACTTTTTTTTTGAGCTCTCCAAAATTGAAACACACTATGTACTTATTTTATACAAGTTTTTGTATCCTTATAGAGATTATCTTTTATTCTAGTTTACTGTCTTGAATACCTAGGTGGTGTGTGCAGGGTTAGGGACTGAGTTGTACATTCTCTTTCTTGGCAGCCACACAGAAGTTAGGTGGTGCTCTTGCCTCCACAGAGTACAGGTGCATAAGCACAGGCAGTGGTTCCAGAATGCGGGGCTTCGAATTTCTCATGGGCATGACTCAGCATGAGTTGGCCACACATGGAGGCCTAGTGCAAGTGGAGAACAGGCTCAAGGAGTTTGCCGGCACAAACCCCAGGTAAGAGGCTGTCTCTGCAAACAGTAGGGCATGTAAAAGAGGCTTCTAATTGCCTGCTTGTTAAGTCCTACTTCCAAGGTGTAGCATTAGGCTTACAAAGGTATACATCACGTGTAACTCTCAACTAAAAGTTAATGAAACTATGTCTCACACTACAATAAAAATAAATGTCACAATTTTGGGGTGTAGCTGAGTGGCAGACACCTGCTTACCATGCATGAAGACTTGGCTTTGTTCTTCACAACCAAAAGAGCCCACAAAAACCAGAAGACAAAATGGCAGATAGAACAGACCTGAACATCACCATAAACATACAACTCTGACAGTGTCAAAAAGATAAAGAATTTTACATGCACCTGTGTACAGCCTTATGTAAGCTTGAAAATGGGAAAACATTTTCTAATTAAGATAAAGGATCTAAAAATCTATGAAGGTAAAGGTTGATATCTAGATGGATGGGCCTTATTAAATGTGAAAAAGCTAAACAGAAAAAGATAGCATAAATGTTTAAAAGACAAGTGGTAGCCTGTGAGGAATGATTAACTGTATTCATAGCATTAATATCTAGATTACATAGAGAATAGCTACCAATCAATACCAAAGTGATAAATCATGCCATAAAACACAGACAAAGGATGTGAATCAGCAATTCACTGAAATAAAGCAGTGAATAAATACTTGGAGAGATGTCAGACCTCGTGAGTGATCAGGGAAATTAAAATATGCAGTACAAATCACCTGTCCAAAACTAATAAAAAATAAGTTTGTTTCCGTGAACACTCAAGGAAAAAGTAATTCTTGGACATTGCTGGTGAGAATATTAATGTGTGAATCTTACGAACAGACAACTGTGTGCAACTGTAAACCTTTGAGATTTAAGTGGTGAGTTAAGCCATTAAGAAAATTCTTGGGATGCACCCCTGGTGAGGCTTTCTAGAGACGGGTTCTGGGAAATGTGGAAACCAACTTCGTGGCCGGTTACACAGCCCAAGTCTTGTTAACTTCTATGCACTGTGCTTTGCAGCTACTGCAAAGAATGAGGTATTGCGGGACCTATTGACAACGCAAAGGAACACAACTCACTGAAAGGTGGAAAGCGCCTTGTAAAAATCACATATGGCATGTTTGAAATACTGATCTTTTTCTGTGACAGTTTTGTGTGCCATTTAAAACACTAATATGTATATAACAAATGCATGTGACATGTTTCAAATGTTAACGTGTGCTCACACATGCGCAGTGCTTAAATGTGGGTTGGTTGGGTCTGCAGTAACCTGAAGGAACAGGACTGCTGGAAGGAGAGGGTGGGAAGGTTTCCTGTATGCTGAGTTCCCTGGGCTGGTAATCCAAGGGACATCGCATTGATACAGCTTCTAAAATGAGTTATAGAAAGCAAAGGAAAAGAGGCAGCAACAGCCAGAGAAGAGCGGTGCTGGTGCCCAGGGCTCTTCTGTGGTCAGATCCCAGAGGGAGATGTGTTGTCCTATACAGAGCACAGCCTGCTCTCAGCTGGCTCCTCAGAGTCTGCTCGCATGCGGTGTCCTCATCCCTGTGTCTGCTTTGTTCATGCTGCTCTGGTTACAGCACTCTGTGTCCGAGTCATCTGAGCCATGTACAGTCTGCTGTCTGGTCCTGTTGGGTATCCGGCCTGGGTGAGGCCTGCTAGACCTCTCTCACGTGATTGAGTCAGGTTGGGGGCTACCTTCTGTGATGGTGACTCACCTCTGTTAGCTCTCTGCTACTTAGCCTACTCCAGGATTCAGACATGCAGCACAAAGGCTAAAGGTGCTGTGGTCATGATTTGTAGCCACTTGATCTTAGGGTCCTTTGTTCACATACAGAAGCAAGACATTGGGCAGGGTTTGGTAAGTTTGAACAGCTATACAAACGTTGTGCCAGCACAGGAAACTCGGGATCACAAGGGGTTAGCTATATTGCAGAACAAGGTAAGTAGTGACACTGTTCATTACTTTTTCCGAAGAATTACAAAAATAACTAGGATGTGTGATTAGACTCCCAGCTTTAGCCACATTGAGGTGCTGCTGAGCACACATCAGATGAAGGGACGTTGGCAGTGAGGATGCTGGGTGCTGCAGAGATACAGGAGTCTCGGGACTGGTCAGTGCGGGACTCAATGGCAGTTCCTTTTGCCCGTGGAGAGTCAGACACAGGTAATTCATTATGACTTCCCGATTTGTGGCAGGGGAGCAGTTCCAGCAGGTTGACAGGGGTCAGCCCTCTCCCCTCCCTTCAGAAGAGACAATCGGGAGCTTGTCTTGCAGGAGCAGCGAGATGGATTATATGGCCCCTGGCTCTTTGAGACAATCAAGTTGTCCTTCACACTCCAAGTGGATGTAATTAACTGCCCTGATAGGATGTTATGCCAATAGCAATGCAGAAAACACCGGAAAATGAGTCACAAGGATGCCTAGTGAGCTGTGGCCCAGGCAGGGGTGCAGCCCGGGGCCTGGCTTGCTCGAATGGCTCCCCTTCTCTTGGGCAGCTTAGCCAGTGCCTCTGGCCCATGGATTTCTAAAGCCCAGGTGGATTTTACAGCTTGGAACAAAGGAAAAGAAAGGATATATGCCCTGTGTTTTACCCTCTGAGGTGGGTGTTATTTCAAGAGGAAACATGGATGGAAGAGGGGCTGCGGTAGACACAGGAGCTTCGGGATCTGGCTCCAGGAATGCCTGAGGGCATGAGGGGCCTGGGGAGTGGGCAGGTGTCTCGCTTGCTGTAACAGCCTCCACATTTGCACACTGATAATTCAGAGAAACAGACAGGAAGATGTGAAATGCATGCAGTCACTCAGTGACATCATGGTAGTAATTTTGTTTCCTGATGAACTATAATCAAAAATGATATTTATAAGCAAAGAATACCAGTGTTTACTAACGGGTCATAATTTTAAGTAATTAAGTACTAGTTAATTGATTTCCTGAATAATAAATTTAACTTTCCAGTAATCGTCTTCCATTAATGCAAGCATTCTTATAAGTGTTTTTACTATAATAAGTCATTAGGATTTCCTGAGTAATTTCTCCCCAAACCATCGATTTTAAGTTACTTTTGCTAATGCAATGCATAGGATCTCAAAACGTTGCCATGTATCAATTTCAATCAATGCTGTTATGGTAGATTGGGATTTGTTTATGTAACAATAAAAATGAAAAAGAAAGTGGGAAAAATAGAGATTATGTTAATAACTAATTTTTTTGCTAATTGGCCCATGCCTTTACCTACATTTTATTTTTAGGCGCTACTTCCTGCACCTGTATTTCACTTAAAGGGTCAGTCTAAAGATGAGTTAAGATTGTGAATGTGAAAGTGTCACACCGACTCTGCCATCTGTTTCTGTGGGGTGAAGGTTGTCTGCTGAGGTGCCTAGGTGTTTCCAGAAGCCCCCAGTGGAAGGCCTGGCAGGAATCTGTGTCCTTGGGGAAGCTTCACAGGTTGAAACAAAGGCACAGAGGGTTACCAGAGTGTCCTGGCGGCAATATACAGAAGGTGCAGTGGGCAGGCTGGGATGAGAGTCAAAATGGAAACAGTGAACAGCCCCGGCTAGGAAGCCCTGTCATGTGATTGATCCAAGACATATTAGGAGCCTAAGCTTGAGAGTGTTTGGAGAGCATCCATGGAAGACATGTGGTTGGAAACTGTCACGGGGTTGCTTTGCCAAGCCTGGGTTCCTACGCAGGTCTGACACAGGTTCTGATATTTAGGAGGTTCGTATTCTCAAGGCCGCATAGGAGACCCTTTCCTTCTTATGATTTTTCTTCTCTTCATCTCTCCCAGTGTCCCCCAGATTGCTTCATAGATATCAGACTTAGGAATGTTAAACCCACTGGAAGTTATTGAAATGAATGCAAAAGAGAGGGAAGGAAGGTGAGCAGTGGGAGAAGAGACAGACATAGTAGACAGGCAGGCATTGTGGACAAGCTGATGGGGAGAAATTGCTATCGTTGATTCTGTACAGTCCAGACATAATTTGTAGATTTAAAGAGCAAAAATAAAACCCCTTCTCTTTCCAGAACCTGGAAAATGTGAATGCATGTTCATTGTCTTTGAAATGCTATTTCTGTAATCCATTTTAGGGCTTTCATTTTCTTTAAAAGAATGTAGATTGCAGGTTTCTAAATGTTTAACTTGTTTTTCTAAAGTGTTTCAGGAAAACACACATTTTTAAATAATGACATTGATTATGGTCTTGATGAAGTTAATTATTAATCATGGTTTTTGATCTGACAACTAAGAGGGAAGATGGAATTCATTATATTCCAGTGACTTATGTATATTAGTCCAAATATAACAGTTTCATTTTCTTTTAAAATCGCTTCATGTTGGTAACCTACTGAGTTCACAGATTACTATGTAATATAAATATTTTTCTTATGACTTTTACCATTAGAATTTCTAACTTTATGAAAAGGAAGGTCAAAATTTTAATGTTTCATCTGAGAGCTCTGCACTTTTAGCTGTTTATTTGTTTTCTCATTTTCCTTTACTGTATTTTTGGAAGCCTATTTTATGCATGTAAGAAAAAAATCCAGTGCCAGAACATGCCACAGCCAGAGTACTGAAGATTCCAGCAGTCCTGGCTGTTCTCAGAGGCTGATACCCAGGGTCTATTTGGTGTGTCTCAGTCAGTTCCATGTTGAACTGGTCTGTGTCCTCTATTTACCATGTCCTAAAGAGGAACAAAGGGGACACTACTTGTACTCCATGCATTCTGACTGAGCCTGTGATCCTTTGTATGGTGGGTGTGAGGGAGAGCCATTCCAGTTCCTGACTTCTCTGCTCACAGGTCTAAACATTTATGTTTTATTTAAATAAAGGTCACTTTAGACACTAAGTAGAGAAAGAGAAAACTTTCTTCAGATTGTCTCTGGGTCCTGTTGTGCCAGTTGGATGTGTCCAGGACTACAGAGGCCACAGAGGGTGAAGAGGTGAGGGGTCCAAGCAGCGTACATGTGGTGCAAGGACTCCAGGCACATTGTTTGGCTGGAGAGTCACATGGCCAAGCCATCTTTGCTGTTAGCAGCCAGCCATTCATTGCTGAGTCATACTATGGTGGTCCATTCACTCTCAGGAGAATGACTAAACAATGAGGGAAATTCTCCTTAGGGATGTCTTGATGGGCGTGTGAAGATGAAGTACCTATTGTGAATTGTATTTTGATTGGGAGGTCATGAATTCCAGTGTCCTATCACCATGTCTCTTTCTGTCCTGTGAGGTGAGGTGGTGGTGGTGGTGAGGCCTTTCTGTTTCACCTAGATGGTGGTCATGTAGTTAGATACTTGGCAATCCGAGTAACTGAGGAAAATACGTGTTGATGGTGTCGCTGTACTGGTTGACCTCTAGTTTTTGAGGTAGTCATGAGCTTGGCACTCTTCACCAAAGCTGACCCTGCCCATTTTCCAAGAAAGTGGGGGAAAATGCTTATGGTTCTGATACAAAGGATGGGCTCCTGCTGCAGCTCCAATACACAGGTGTGGATTTTGAGTATTTGCTTAACATTCTTGGTTTCAATCTCACTTTTTAAATATGGGGTTTGGCAGGAAATCATCTTCATTCTCTCTAGCTTTAAGTTCCAGCAGCCTGATCCCTCCCCCCCAACTTTCACTTGAATCTTTTCTGCTTGGTACTGTCTTCTAGTTATTGTCATGAAACTACAGAAGTTCTGAGTGCTCATTTGAAGATCCTGGATGATAGCATATTTGAGCAGACAGCAGTGGAGAGCACACAGGGACTTAGGTTTTACATTATTAAGCTCCGTCACTGTGAAAATGAGTTTTGTGCTCCCTGTGTGTACATGTGTAGATGTGAACTATTATGAAACAAAACTCAGTTCTACTTCCCAGCAATACTGTGAGAAGAATCCACATGAGGCAGGGATGACCTTTTACCTAAGGGGAGACTCCCTTGTTAGATGTGCTAGAGGAGAGCAAGGGAAGATTTTGATGAAAAAGAGAGTGATGCCATCCTCACCACTCCAGAGTTCAGGGCCATACACATGTGAGGGGTTTGTGCCCCACTAATGTGGATAGCTTGGAATTTCCAAGTTTTAGTCCATAATATCCAGACATTCAAGTCTGCCTCTGGCTCTATGAGATTCTGAGACTCTCGGCCGGCCGTGTAATTAACTTCACATCTGAAAAGTCACTGCTTTGCAGAGCTGCAGGTTCCCACCACTGCTTCAGGCTGCTTGGGGGCCAGGACTGCCACGTGGGACAGGAAGGCCAGGGAATGCATGCCGAGGCCCCCATCACCCTGGTCCCGCTGCAGTCTCCACGCCCACCTGGAGCCTACATTCCAGAATACAGCCGAGGTGTGCCTTTGTCCTGCAGTGGTGGCTTTAATTGCAGAGGGAGGATCTTACTGAATGCAGGGCTCAGAGAAGGAGAGCCTTCAGTGCCAGGACTGCGCAGGCAGGAATGGGCTCTATTTTCAGTGCCTCCTCTCCGGATGGAAATCTCTCCCTTGCTCACTCCCTGTCTGCTGAATAAAAAATTCTCCACACAGTGATGGTTAAAAACATCAATTAACTCTAAAACAATTATTATTTTTTGAAATGCCATTTTATAAATGTAATAACACGACGCAATAATCCAGGGTTATTTAACAGAGCATTTACCCTGAAAACAGTCATTATTCTTTAAATGCAGTAGACTCTAGAAGCCTCTTAACATTAAATGGCAAGTGAGGCAGAAGCAATATTGTCAGAAATGCCACATCCGCGGCATACATTAACAAGAGGGAGCTGGTGATTGCCCTGCCCAGTGGCTGCCATTTTCTTGGCATTTCTTGGGCCCCAAAGCTTTTCTGTTTGGAGTGACACTGTCAGACACTGATGTGACAGGCTGACAATGCAAAGAAAGGCCCTGGAAAGTACTTCCTTGCGTGTCTTCACCCTCTCACTCATTCTTCCAGGAGAGGCTGGGCTCTGGCTCTGGGATTGGTTGGGAGGCACTTCTCACAGCTGCTGAGCACATCTAGGGGGTATATGGAGCCCGGCGACCTTCCTGCCACTGGCTTTCCTCTGGCCTGTGGGAGTGCCACCACCTTCCAACAGTTTTGCACATCAGATGCTGGAGTGCTTTGGGCTGGGTGCTTTTATTCTTTTCCTTTCAATAAGAAATCCCACTGTACCTTGACTGTTACTACACCTAAATGCCACCTCTATTCTTGAACGAAAAGAACCCACACAAGTATTTTGAGTCACATCTGTTACATTCAGCACTTGCAGCCTATGGCTCTGCCCAGAATGGGCAGCTTCTCATCGAGTTTGCTTCCTTAGTTCAGTGCAGATCAGCGCAGGGTAGAAAAGCTCAGCACAGTTTCCCTGGGGAAACTGTCTCCCAAGGGCCAGGGCTGAAGCTGCACCCTGCCTGCAGCTCTGCACTGTGTGAGCAGCAGGAGGATGCCCTGCTCTATGCTGCTGTCTGGGAGGCATAGCCTTGGCTTCTGGAAGAATCTTGAGTAGTGACAGCAGAACCATAACTCATGGACTGACGGGTCTTGGGATGCCTGCCTTCTGCCGCAGGAGCTCCTGCAGTGAGGGGTCCTCAAGTGGGATCTCTGCAGGGGTTTGGGGATAAAGCTCCTGTGTTACAAGATGCTTCATTTCCACTGTGATTCTCCAAATTCAGTGTGTGGAGAAGCCAGGGAGATTCTGGTCTAAGAGTCCTCTCTTTACTTATTCATGCGATTGTATAAAGTCAAGAACAATTTCATTGTACCTGCAGCTCATCTTTAAAAACTTGCCCTTTCATACCAAGCCACAATTGGCCTGCTTCTGTTTACAGTAAACCAAGCACCAGGCTGGTGAGGGCTGGTGGGACTGTGGTCCACAACGGGATTGGTCTGAGCCTTGTGAACATCCAGTCACCCAGCCAGTGTGCGCAAGGGAGCGATTCCTGAAGAGTCTGTGGGGGCAAACAGGAGAGAGCTTAACAGCCGAGACTATTTACGCAAGAGTGAAGCTTGGGCTTCACATGCATTAGGGATCTTTAAATTAATGTTCACACTGGAACACAGAGACTGAGTGATTTGTCCAGTGGGGGGAGCAGGGAGAGAAGAAAGACATATGATGCTGCTTTTGTGGGACAGGGTTGATGACCTTCACTTCCATTTCCATGAAACATTATCTGTAAATTTTTGTCAGTCTTCTGGTCACTAGGCAGG
Organism: Ctenomys sociabilis; assembly: GCA_004027165.1. Taxonomy (NCBI): domain Eukaryota; kingdom Metazoa; phylum Chordata; class Mammalia; order Rodentia; family Ctenomyidae; genus Ctenomys; species Ctenomys sociabilis. The sequence continues at coordinate 46,046 of PVKA01008072.1, read as the reverse complement.
CCACATTTGAGCAAGCAATAAATAAATAAATAAATAAATAAATAAATAAATAAATAAATAAATAAATAAAATTCATCCTTTTTCACAAAAGTCCCTTTGCTTTTACCCTGAGAGTTGTCTTGCGCACTATCGTGGTGGCACCCCTTGGCTTTTTTCCAGGATTAGTTGTTCCTGGGCTTGCGCCCCTGACCGCCAATGCTTTCATGGGGCTGGGCTCCAGAGCAGCCTCTGAGAGCACAGTGTATGTTTGGAACTCACCTATTCACTTTTCCAGCGGCTTATTCCACCCTGTCAGCAGTCTACTGTGACCCACCAGGTGTGTCCGATATGGAGCAGCGAAGGCGCAACCTGCCAGCTCCCCTGCACCTGGGCATGGCAGTTTAATGAGGAAGAGACCAAGGGATTAGCCCAGGTGGCCCTGCAGGCAGTATTGCTGCTGAGCGTAAGCAGAGCCCGTTGGACTGTCGGTGACAGGCAGGGTCTTCTGCCAGCTCCAGAGGTGCTTCACTGGTATGTGTGGAGGGGAATGTGCCGGTGGAATCAGATTTAAAACTTTTATCGTTTATTTATTAGGTATAGGGTCTCACTACACAGTTTGGACTCATAGTGATCCTCCTGTCTCAGCCTTCCCAGTGCTGCAATTACAGGCACGTGCCTAATAATGTGCCACCATGCCCAGTTTTGGTGGCTGGCTTCGCCTGGGCTGGCATGGCATGCAGTGCTGGGGATCAAATCCAGGTCCTTGTGCTTGCCAGGCAGGTGCTTCAGCCACCAAGCTATCTTCCCAGCTCCTGGAATCACATTTATATGAAGTTGAATTTCATGAAGTAGCCACATAATAAGAAAGTGAAAACATTCTACAACACAGGAAAATGCACAGGGATGGAAAACCTGATGCACAGTTAGAGAATGAGAGACAGCTTTCAGATTAGGTTGAAAGGGAAGTGACAGCTGTATTGCAGAAGAAACTGTGCATCCCTGCTTGGTGCCCCTAAGACAATAGACAACAGATTGTCAAATAAAAATGGATATTATTTCATAAGACGTGTTAGAGGGTGAGAGTTATAAGCAAGGAACCCTGGAGAGTAGGAGGCTGCTGATTAGGATGAGAAATGGCTGTTTTAGGAAGCAGACCAATTTGATTTGTCATGCACACTGCTGTTGGCCTCCCGGTCATTGTCCACAGAAGGTGAAGGCCACTGGCCAGCCTACACCTGCGTGTTGTCTCAGCCACTCTCCTCTGCACTACCTCACTTGCAGCAGCTCTCACTCTGGTTTCTGCAGGCTCCTTGGCTCTCAGGAATCAGCAGTAAGGATCAGCAGAAAGGGTGTGGAAGAAAGTCATCTTTGCCACCCAAAGGCACAATCATGAAACAGGCAGTGTGTCCCATTCTGGAAGTACAGAGCAGCATTTTTAGCCTCCTTCTGAGTTTCTCTAGCCCTCTAACAAGGGTTCTGTACTCTTTCCCTTCCCGTCAGCTCACTGACCTTCTCAGTGGCATTAGGAGAGTAGAATCTGTTCTCTAAGTCTGTGCATTGGCCAGCCACTTCAGGTGAGCAATTCTGAGTGGCAGATGAGTTCAGTAGCCCAGTGCTCCTGTCCACTGGTGATGTGCTGTTCACCGGACCAAGAATCAGCACCACCTCTAAGACATGACTGTTGAGCACAGGGACTCCCCAGAAAGCCTACTCCAAGGGTGTCTATTGTTGAAAGTCCTATTGGGGCTGCATTGGAGGAAACCAGCATCCCTTAGGGCTGGCTGTTCAAGAGCCCTGAAGATAAAGCAAAATAGCTTTATTTAAAGATTTATTTAAGATGTTTTAAAAATTGAGTAGAACATACATTTTTAATACTGATTGATATTATTGTAAAGAATTCTAATGAGAATGTGCCCCACAGGCCCTTGCCAGCTACACAGACAGAATATTTCTTTGCATTTAGGCAGTGAGTCATATTTGAGCCATGGCTTAACACAGTGATGAAAGCCACTCTTGTCTTGGTAGGGGCAGATGGAAAGAGAAGGCGGAAAGGCAGCAGAGAACAGAATGCAGAGAACCGTAGAGGTAGAGAGGAGTTCTGTATCAGGCTGTATTTCAAAGAATTACTCCAGCATAGAGGTTTTTTTTTTTTCTTTTTTTTTTAAATTTATTTGTTACAGGGTCTCACTATGTGGCTTGGAATCCTAGTGATCTTACTGTTCTCACCCTTGCTAGAGCTGGGATTACAGACATGCGCCACTACACCCGCATTTGGTGGCTCAGTGTCCCCACGGTTGGGGCTGGCACAGCATATGGTGCCAGGGATTGAACCCTGGTCTCTGTGCTTGCCTAAGCAGCTGCTTAGTCCACTAAGCTATCTCACTGGCCCAGCACAGAGGCATATGCTCACATTCTGAAACTTCCCTTGCTGTTTAGAAAATGTATGCATCTGAGAAGTTAAAGGTTATGAATACAAGACAGGTATCTCTGATTAAATTGTGACACTCACTTATTAACCATTGTCTAAATATACCAGTCAGTGACTTCAGCTTTTACATATACTAACTGGTTTGTTTAGTTCTCAATCTTGTTATGATTCTCGTCATATGGATGCAAAAAATGAGGCTTAAAACATTAGACGATTTATCTAAGCTTATCTTGAAAGAATATGCTAGACTTAGGATTTATAGAAAGGAATTTTAGCTCAAAGGTCCACTTATTTTACATGACCAGATTATCCTGATCCTTTCCCTGCTGAATTTAAGTGCATGTTTTCTTCTTCATCTTTGTCTTTGTCTTCTTTGTTTTGGTGTAGGGAATCAAACTTAGGTCCTTGCTCTTGCCAGGGAGGCACTTGCCTCTGAGTTATATCCCTGGGCCTAAGTGAATGGCTTCTAATTTTTGACCAAGAAGATAAATATGTCAGTAGCCTACATCTTTGAGAATTATTTGTGTGGCGTGGTGGTTGTGACAGTTAAGCTTAATTATCAACTGTGTTCGCATGGGACCCCTACCAGACAGTTAGTGAAGAGCAGGGCTGAGTGTGTCTGGGGGGCTGGAGAGGAATGGCCCACACTTGCTCCCTGGGTAGCTCCTCTCTGGCACTGTTTCTCAGCTCTCTTCTTGGCCGGTGGGAACCCAGCAGATTTGCTCTGCTGTTCCTCTGAAGCCATGATATTTCTGCTTGGGAGCCAGACAACTATGGATGGAACCCTCTGAAACCCTGAGCCATATTACAACTCCCCTCCTGTAATCTGTGGGGTAAGATTTTTGTCCACAGTACCAGGAAAACTGACTAATACCATAGCTAAATTTGTGCTGTGATGTTAGAACTTCTTTTTAATATCAGTTCTGTCCCTCAATTCCTACAAGATATTGAACAAGTTATATAATGCCTCTGAGTAATTCTCAAAAGCCTCTAGCATATCAGCACATCCAGTGGTGCTCCCTCTAGGACTCACACAGTCCTGGGTACCACAACTCGACAAATGCCCACACAAGAAGTAACAGACATCTTAAAGAAAAAAGGGTATCAGTGAACCTGGAGTCTCAAAATATTGTCATGTTATTGGTGAACATCTGGCTAAAGACAGTCTGTGTATTAGGTACAGAGAAAGAAAGCCCAGGCCAAACACATTTGCAACCTCTGAAAAGACTTTATTAGGCAGAATTTCCACACATAACTAATTATAACCACTCAGCTGGCCCAGGGGAGCAGACTGCTAACCAGGTTAGGAGTGAGGAGCCCGCCAGCAGCCCTGGGTGCCATGCTCTTAAGTGCATGCCTTCTGCAAGTTTCTGCAGTATTTTCTGCTTTTGAATTTATAGAAACATTAGCTTGAATTCAAACAAAACACCTAGTCTTAATAGCTTAGTCAGTAGGTGGCTCACCAACAATTTAAAAAAACTAGTACATTCCCAGGGGAGTAACAGTTGTTGTTTGGAAATAATTCTCCAAATTGCATTTATTTCACAGCGGTGTGAGGTCACAAATTCAAGAGCAATGAGAACTCTATTCTATTAGACAACTTGATCAGAATAGATTTATCAAGATGACATGCCATCTCCAGAATCAATTCCGATAGAGAAAGCGTTTAGCTGTGCTCTTGGTATTTAGCTTCTTTATTATTACTTCACCATTTATTGGAGTAGAGGAGCTGGGGATAAGTGAGTCCTGGCACTTTGTGGCATGTGCCACTTGATTAGGTAGAAATGCATTCTCCTCTGCCTGGGGTTTGTGCTGAATTAATGGTCAAATGAGTGAAAAGTCTTTCTTAATTGCCAGAGAGATAACTGCTGAGCTCAAGCAGTGTGTCCGAGATCGTTCTGAGCTCAGTGTGAAACCCACTTTCTACCCCTCTCCTCCCTCACCACACTTGAGGAAGAATTTGTTTTGCCAACCTAGGACAGTACTTCCAAGCCTCACCAGGCAGCACTGACCAGGTACCTAGGATTATGTATTGACATTAAATTGGGAAAGGATAATATGTTTTCTTGAAGTGACATGGCTACTTTGTGATTTCAGAGAGATGATGCCATCTATCAAAGACAAACATTTGAACTGCAGTTTAACTCCAGTTTGATTGACTGCTATGAGTGAACAATCTCTCTCTCATTTTGTTCTCTCTCTAGGCTCTTTACTGCCATGATATCTCTGTCTCTCTGTCTCTGTCTGTCTCTGTCTACTCTCTGTCTCTGACTGTCTCTCTCTCTCCCCCCATGTGTGTATGTGTGTGTGTGTGTGTGTGTGTCCTGTTTTCTCTGCAGTGACAGGGTGACATGGGGCAGTTAGGATTCCTGTAGTAATACTGTATTGCTTCAGTCTGGGCCAAGAGCACAGTGACGGGGTGATGTCAGAGTCCCAGTTTATCCCTCTCTTTATTTTACTCAGTATTGAATTGTCAGAGTTTATTTCAAGAGAATGCCTGCTTATGCTGGGCACTGTGCCTCTTGCCAGAAATTCCTAAAATTCTGAGAGCTGGGAAATGTCTCTGAGCTCATGCAGTGGGCGGGACATGCAGTTCAAAGAGAGGGGTTGCAGGCTGCAGAGCAGCACTTCTGGAATGGGCAGGTGACCTCTCTGACCAGATAGGTTTCCTACATTGTAGAAGCCATGTATCAAGTGACAGTAACACCAGCCTTATTGAGATATTCAGCAAGTAAGAAGAGGGAAATCATAACTCCTCAGCACAGTCACATATCTCCATCTGGTATCACTAATGATGTACATACTGTTGAAAGGTCCTCTCTCTTCCTCTAGTCATGTACAGGTTTGGGTCTTAATAAAACATCTTTGTACCTTAATAAAATGTCTCTATCAATACCTCTTTCTTGCATAGTCCCTAGTCAGTGCCTTTGGCCTCTGGTTCTCAGACAAATGTGCCGCAGGAGCCGGGTGCTTGTCACGGGTCTAGCACCAGTTCCACATGCCACGTGCTGTGTGCCAGAATCTTTATACTAAAGATCTTCAGAAGGCCTGCAAAAGAAGTTCCTCATTTTTATTAGCTCCAAGCTGATTGAGCTATTAACTAACTCATCCCAGGCTCAGCGTTCTCAGGCCTGATGCCTGCTGGAGTAACACTTATTATGTCATCTTTGAGCAAGTGGCCCTGGATTATCCTGTCTGCATTTGAGGAGAAAGTTGGACTCTCAGCTCTCTAAGGAATGTCTGCAAAGTTGCAATAAACAGCCACGTATAGCTACATGGGTGCAGAGCTTTGATTTACTGAATGTTTCCTCTGAGCTGGACTCCCAATAGAAAGGTTTCTATCAGAAATTAACATTTAAAAATCTCTTCATTTACATAAGTCATACATAAATTTATCCGAGACTGGAGAGGAAAGGGATTACATAATGCTGGTGGTACAAGCTCAGGCAGGAGAGGTAGTCATCTTGGTGTTGGGTTTTTTTTTCAGAAGGATTCAATAGATGATTCCTTTTAATACCAAGAGTCCCACATGAATTCAAAGTATGATTCAGTTTACACATATTTTTCAGGAACACATCTGTCATGTGTAAATCAAGATGCATTTGAATAATCTACTTGCCATTCTTGGAAACTGTCGTGTTTGTCTTTTTTTTTTTTTTTTTTCTTCTGCTATGTCTCTTTATCTTTTCTGTTTCACTACTTGTGATAACTCTTCTGTTGTCACAGAGAAACAGAAAAGTGTAAAGCCCATGATGCGTATTTCCTGACACACACAGCAACCTTCCTAGTACACTGTGGGCTGTCCAGGGTGACACTGGTGGTGGTGGAAGATCTGTGCCCCACATGTGTTGCTTTCCTTCTGAGATACAACTAATTCTATTTCACCACCTGAATTCATGCTACAATGTGTATCTATTTTGTAGAAACAAAGATAGCTAACCTTTATTATTATATGCTATAGTCTGCTTGTTTCTCCAACTACTTGAGTATATTATTTTATTTATTCCTTAAACCAGGCCTGTGATAGTTTCTTATTGTAACTTTCAGAAAATTGAGGCTTACACTTTAGGCAACTGACAATCAGAAAATCTTAACCATTTCTCCCAATCACTAAATTAGTTTAAGAAGATACTGTGTTGTTCATTGGTAATTAATCTTGGCAAAGTTTTAATTATTTAGCTGATGTATATTTGGTTACTCTTCCATCTCAGGCACCATGCTGCCCAGAAGGACTGTAATAAGGAGCAAAATCTAGAGATAAACTTTAGACAGTCCCATGCATCACTGAGACTGCAAGGACACCAGGTGTGGAATAGAGAACTACTTGCTGCTCCCTGAAGTGGGAGAGGTACGAGAGAAGGATTTGGGCTCAGTAGGAATGCCAGAGTTTATCTCGCCAAATGCAGAGTGGAACAAGCTGGGGTCAGTTTGGTTAAGGAAGGTTCCATTCAGAAAGAACAGCAGAAAGCAGGAAAGCCAGCCAACGTAGCTAGAGGAGAGGGATCCCGGAGACCACACCAAGTGTGCTGGGCATGCTCATTTCATTAAGCCAGTGGAGGATATGTGTGTGGGTGAGGTGGGGGGGAGGATGATGACCTGAAGTGTTTGTGTGCGTCACTGGACTGTGATGTGGGTGGTGGGGCACGGATGGAGAAGCTGAGTGCCGCTGGGGTTCTTTGGGATACAAACCAGTGATACTTCAGAGGAGGTGTGATGGTGTTTTGAACTGCAGTGATGTATGGAGACAGAAAACACAGGTTTGAAAAACTCGTTAAAGGTAAAAGCTATAAACTTTGATGGTGAGCTGGGTATGAGAGAAGAAAAGAGAAGTGGCAACAATAGCACCGTGTTCTGATGGGCATAATGGACAGCCTACTGGGCAGCGCACTGAAGTCAGAAGTGAAGAAGGAAGATCGGGTTGGGTGAGCTCCTTGGGAGATGGCTTGGAGGCCTTGGGGTTACCTTGAAGGTAACAGATGTCAGAAAAATTGCAGGGCCCGCAGGTCTGCAGCCCAGGATAGCACAGCGGGTTCTCATGGGGCAGGGCACCATAGGGCTGGTGCTGGGGAAAAGGAAGAAAATACCCGCAGGTGGCTGTGGAGAGCTCTGGCCATAGAGACTTGGACCTGACTGAAATGAAGGGAGCACAAGCCACAACCTTAGCAGAGAGACTCTTTCAGAATAAGATCAGTGCAGGAGAGACCGCTTTAAGAGGAACAAATTACTCAAAGACCTGAATATTTGATGCCAAGTCACAACACAATGAGTAGTGAAAGATCTATTGAAGTTAGTAACAAGATCATTGGCCACGCTAGCGGAATGCATTTCACTGAAATGTAAGACCCGAACTCTTTTTTATTTTAAACATAGTAAAAATTTTAAAAACACAGAATTTCAAAACAAGATCATAGATGAACAACCACTGTTATATTGCATATTATTATCAAAGTAGTTGTTACCAGATATAGGCATGCAAAATGGATACAACAATTAAGAAACTGGCTGTTCCTTTCAATAAACCAATAGAAATTAGCAAATGAGCGGTGCAGTTATCCCCCTTATCTCGTGTACATGTATCTGTATTTTTCCTTCATTCTTTGTTCTGTGCCTTTCCCTCCTTCCCCATCCCTGTTGATCTTTTCTTATGAGCAGACTCTTTCCATTTCCCAATATCTACTGTATCTTTTGGGTCTTATTTACTCTTTGAGTTTCTTACACTAGGAAAACATCATAGCACAGTGATGTACGTGTGCCCATTTCAGAGCAGCATGATTTGTCACAGCTAAAGCTTGGAAACAACACAGAATTTATTTATTTATTTATTTATTTATTTATTTATTTTTTGTCTTTTTGAGACAGGGTCTCACTATGCAGTTCAGGCTGGCCTTAAGTTCACTTTGTAGCTCAGGCTGGTCTCGAACTCACAACAATCCTCCTGCCTCAGCCTCCCGAGTGCTGGGATTACAGGCATGCGCCACCATACCCGGCTCAGAATTTAAATTGGAGTAGGCTAAAGACCAAGTAGCAGGTGAAGAAGTGGATAGAGTAAAAACTGGGCATGTTTTAATAACCAACCAGGCTTCCCAGAGGAGAAAGTACAGAAAAGTGCAGGCATAGGAGGAATCGTGATGGCGGTGTGGCAGTGCTGTCCTGTCTATGCAACGTGCAGTCTTCATGACCCAGATGTTTATGAGTTAATGGTGACATCCAGATGCAAAGACAAATATGAAGCCAAGCGTGACAGTGCACACCTGCAATCACAGCACTCTGAGAAGCTAAGGCAGGGAGACCTCAAATTCAACTTAGTGACAGTGAGACTCTAACTCAAAAGAGAAAAAGCAAAACAAGGATTGGAGGGAAGGCCTCGGGCTTAATCCCTAGTGCTACATGCACACCCGACATACAATGCTTTGGTAAATGGGAGTAGGCCAGGACAGCTTCCAGCCCTGCTTTGAGTTTCTAAAGCCAGGAAACTAGAGGGACAGCGTGCTCTCATTGCAACCTTGTTTTGTAACAAGTTTGTTTCAGTTTTGTCCAAGTTCCCCAAATAGTGAAAGCAAAGTGCTTCCATATTCCAGAGCCAGGAGCCGGACCACTGGCAAGAGCTCTAAGTTCACCAAGCTAATTTCCTTACAGTTTTCCTACCTTCCCACTTCTAGGATTCAGAAGAGGCTAGCAAAGAAGGAATTGGAAACTAGAAAGATGGTGTGGTATCCTTCATAGAATGCTCCTGGTGGGCTTGGAGATGAATTCTCAGGGGAGGAAAGGAAGGCGCTTCTCCCTCAACACAAGACCAGAAGGAGAAGCTCCAAGGCACTCATGCTCAGAGCTTGATTTCAGGGACCCAAGTAAGAGCATAGCCTGGGCTTGCTGAGCACCCAGTGGTGGGGGAGAAGGTTGCCTGGAGTCTCACTGCTGTCCTCTCAGCAAGGTCAGAGGCCTGTTTGCTGAGTGATGCATGAGCCATGCCAGGTGGGTTGCACATGATGCTTTACAGATCTTGACCACAGGACCAAACAAGTCATGTGATCCTGGGAGCATGAAATGTTCAAGAGCATCCTCTGTCCTGAACCAAGATGACTGATGGTGTCAAGAAGAGTGCATAAGTGAGGGAGAAGGGTCGATGGCAGAGTGGTGAAGCAGGGAGGGAAGTGGTGAAGCAAGGAAGAAAGTGAGGAGTTACCTGCAGTGCACTGGGCAACCTTTGTGGAACTTGGGAAAAAGGGGACACATGGTATCAGGTATAGGAATAACTTCTGCTTAAATTTTTTTTCAAGATGGAACCAATAAAGCCAGGGCTTCTTCCTTCTGGCCTGTGCCCTCCCGCATTACATATTAGCAGGATAAATAACTAGCAGTCCTACAGACATGAGGAGTGTAATTGGAAAGCAGATGAATATGTACTTTTTAGGACCAAAAAGCATTGCTCTCTGTTTATAATACACATCAGCAGTATACATTATTGTGTCTACATTTCCCCCAATGTTCAAGAAGCTTCTTGGCTATATCCACCCTCACACAGATCCCCCTCCCGCTTCACACCCAGAACTCTCTTCTAACACAACTGGGATGTGCTCCTGACTCGTTGCCCTTCTTGGTGCATTTTACGATCAATTCTGATTTCTCAGTGGGGTGTCCTGCCTTTCTCCTTACCCCTCTGCCTGTTCAGTGTCTTCATAGTCCAGTGGTACTCAAGGCAGTGGTAGGGTTTTGTAGATGACGATCAGGAGACAAAAGCTTAAGGAAGGACAGAAGAGAAAGACCTCAATACTTGTGCTTTAATATTTAAGCTTTGTTTGGACAGAATTCTGAAGTGCTGCTGAAAAGGAACAGAGGAAATAGAGCTGGCAGAGTTGAATTGATGAGGCGAGTCATCCAGGAGTGGGAACTGTGGGGCCCTCCATCCCTCAGCTTACTCATTGCTGAGATGGAGTACCTGCCACCTACAACTTACCGAGGGAAAGGTTGATTTTGGCTCATGTTTTAAGGGGTTTAGACTCTGGTTGGCTGCCTCATGGCTGCATCATCATGGCGGATGGGCACTGCATAGCAGAGCTAATTGGATTTTAGTGACTTAACAAGGGGAGGGACCAAGAAGCCCCAAAGGCCACACCTCCACGGCCACCCAGGCTACTCTGGAAGTGGCTTCACTACCTTCTGGGGCCAATCTCAAGGCCACCCCAAGTGGACACTGCTGTAACTAGCACAGACCTGCACATAGGCAGAGGGAAGAACCCCAGACAGGAGAAGCACTGGGCTTACTGCAGCAGTGTTGGAGGCTGGCAGAGACGGAAAGCTAAAACAAGGTTGCTGGTAAACACTCAAGTTGAAAGGTCTGGACTTTAGGAGAATTTCATTCATGCATTTGCCTCACCCAGCTACTAAAAGTGATGAAGAGAGTACTTAATGCAAGATAGGAGAGGCAGGGTCTTACTCCAGACATTTCTTTCTTCATTCACTCATTTGTCCGTCCATTAACTTAGAGCATTGCTTTTTGCCATACTCTAGGCACTGGAGGACTAAAAGAAATTAAGACATGCAGAGTTATTGCTGTCCCAGAGCTTGGATTCCAGCAAGGTTGGCACAGCAGAAAACCACTGTGCAAGAAAACTGCATTTCAAATACCAGTGTTTTAAGAAAACTCCTAGGCAGTGATGGGAAGAGAGGCACCGAGAGGGAGGAAGAACTGCGAGATCAGCTGCAGTGTCACAGCAGGCCTCCTGGAGATGCCCATGAGCCCAAGGGTGCCATTGCAGAGACGCACCCGCAGCTGCCATGCCGACATGTAAGCACAGTTGCCAGTGTAACTGGTATTGGGGCCAAGACAGCCAGAGAGTTTTGGCAAAAATAACAAATGACTCTTGTAGCCTCTGCCTCCAAGAAGTTAGCAGTAGACTCCTCTACCTACCTTACCTGATGTATGAAAGTGTTCTAAGTTCCGCATGGTAATTCTGTGGAGGAGGATGGCCTAGGGTGTGGCCTTAAAGTGCATGCCCCAGCCACGTGGGACAAGGCAAGGTCAGCCCTCCAGGGTCTCAGAGGGGATGACGCCCCTAGGGGAGGAGGTGGATGCAAAGCCTGAGGCAGTGTCTGGGCACATCTACACATTGTCTCTGCTTTTCCTACTTCCTATTCTAGGGTGATTTTTCTTTTCTTATTTTTAATTTATCTCACTCTTTTATATGCAGCCTTGTAGTCCCTCTTTCAGTTTTGTAGGGTAGAAAGTTGTATGTATAAATAAATAAACAGCATGTGCTGGAAACGCAACCGTTTTTCTCCTCTGCTGTCTTGCTTCTCTGATCTCCTGGCTCTGATGTGCAGGCCTGGGTCTATCTTGTTGAATTAAAGTTAAAGGAGCCTGCACTTCTGAAAGGCTGGTTCTTTTGTAACTTGATGTCCTGGAAGCTGAGCATGGAATTCAGAGGGTGAAGAAGGTGTCCTCAGCGAGATGTCTCTAACTTTGTAGGACTTGTTTGAAGTGGAAGATAAGATATTCTATCCAGCGCTCAGCTGCTTCCAAGAATACCCTGGACCTCAGAGTTCCCTGAAAATAGACATGAGGCCATTTTTTTTTTTTAATTTAGATTATTAAAGGAAGAAGGGAACAGAAGGTAAAAAAGACTTACAAAGTTGCCTCAAAGATAAAATGTTGGCTTGTTAATGAGTGTGGAAACTATCAAGAATCCCTCGCCTAAAATATGAAATGGTTTCAGATTTTGCCACTAAATTTAAAAATTACTCTTCTTCCTATTAAAGCGGTAGAGAGCTACAGTATCTACATCCATTTTGCACAGAATAAATTAGACTCGCCTTATGCCTGCAGTTTCTATTTATTCACGGTTGCGGAGAGGAGGCATTACAGATGTCTCCTGTCTGCCGTCCCGTGTTAGGCTGGTGTGGGAAGGATTTATTCAGATGGAGCACATCTCTACCCTAACAGAGTGGCATCCTCTGGAGTTTTCCTACAAAATAACCAACCTTCTTTGCTCCAGAAGAGTAAGAAATCATGAAGTTGGAGGATAAAGATACTGATGACAAAATGTGCCCCTGCTGACAGGAAAGCAACAGCTCTGACAGGAGCTATCTGAAGGGGCAGTGGCCTGGCCTAGTGCACTGGTGCCCATCACTTACAGCTTTCAGAGACTGTTTTTCTAACAAGGTGGCAAGACTCCAACATGGCTACAATGCACCCATGTTTTGGGGTGCTGCTATCATCTGAGATGTTGGCTTAAGAGTCTCTGAAAGGCAGATATTTTCCATTCTATGAGGACAGAAAGATTATGCAGCTGAAGGACATTTGGGCAGGGTGTAGATATCTAGAACTTGGTCACACCAGTGAGAAGATTCCAGAAGGTGTTCGAACATCAGGCCAGTGAAGCCAGCATCATTGCAGCTTCCTCTTTGTCCAGAATTAACATGAGTTGTGGGCAAAACAACTCATTTCCCTTTTGTGCTCTTGTGGATCTATCTCCTTGAAGTGGTACACATGTGCCGGCCTGAGCTCAGTGGCAAGACATTCTCCATGGAGCCTGAACTCTCTGTTCCTGCCGTATCACTTGTCTCTTTCTTTTTATGCCCCTCATCCTTTGTGTCAGTCTTATAAAACCATTTCCAGCTGCCCAGCACCCTGTAAGCTGTGGTGCTACTCTTGGATAAAGAAGGGAAATGTGTGATTTCTAGGAGTTTTGAGTTGATGTGTCCTTTTCATCTATTCTTACGTGATTTAATGTTCCAGAACTTGTGAAGGGAACAGAATTTTTCTTTTTTTTTTTTTGTTGTAAAATTTGTGAATAATTTATCAAGTGACTGAGAGAGCTGCAGCTTTCAATTATTAAAATGCATTTTGGCTTTGAAAGAAGACATTAGAGATATTTGCTTTGCCCCATCCTCATGCCTTGGCACTGCAGCAGGGGAGCCCCACAGACTCAGGGAATGGTGAGGTGATCCTCAGTGACTTATAGTGTGACCAAGAGGGGCTGAAGCAAAGCAAAGCAAAGCAAAACAAACAGACAGGTAATACAGATAACCTTCATTTATTTAAGACAGAGGCTTTTCCTGAAGCAAATAACCTTTGTTGCATCCCCAGAGAAATGACATCTCCTCTCCCTTCATCTGCTTTGCAAGTACAAGGACAGTAGATGGGTGGAGGAAGAAGGGAAATAAATGAAGACGAAGGTGGCTGAGAGAGCTCTTGTCTCTTCTCGCCCCATCCATCTCTGGGATGTGCAAGGCGGGACTGAGTTCCCTGCTGTTTTTCACACCTGGGTGATGGGATGTGGCTTGGCTCGGATCTCCAGAGACACTGACCATCCAGTTAGTGACCTGCATAGTGAACTGCACTGAGCTAAAAAGGAAGGTGAAGTTGGGGGTGCTCTCCATCTGCCGAAGGCACCTAGTCTCACCCACTTGCCTCCATGTGGCTGCTGTGGGACCTTCTATGCTGCTGTCAGGGACACAGTCATGCTTGCGCACACACTACTTTTCCTTGTTTTTCTTCCTTTAGTCACCTTTCCCCTTCCTTAGGAATCTCTCTTCCATCAGAAGGCTAAGCGTTCCACTTGCACCTTGTGGATCCCTCAGAGAATGGGAAGATACTCTGTCCTGGCCTTGCCAGCTCGTAGGCCTGGACTGAGGCGAGCCTGGCCCTGGCCTAGTTTTTGTTTGCTAAGTTAAATCCCTGAGGAAAGCTATCTGGGAGGTTGTAAATATATTTTCCAGGAGGCAGTTTAGGCAGGGGATGTTCTTTGGTAAGCTGAGTGAGGCCGAATAGAAGCCCGCCATGCTCAGGAGGGCTCAGGGAGACATCAGAACAGCAACCCCGGACCTGTGTGCTGCTCTTTAAGTTAGAAAGCACATTTTATTACAACAACCCAATCCTTTTTTCTCATATCTCAATCTCATGGTCTGAAAAGGAAAGAAAAAGTGACTGCTCCTTAAAGTGAAATTTTAGTACACCCATTTTCTGTCAAGCATGTACCTGGAGTGGAGTCCTCATCTTGCTTCCTCATTCCTTATTCAGAAAGGTGGCTGTGCTCACTGCATCTCACACAGGTGGCTGGCAGGGGGGGGGTAGGGTTACACTGTGGCTGTGTGACAGCTCTGGTGTTTTTTGCATGTGGCTAGACTTTGCCTTTGGGGCTAATGCTGAAAGCCCATAAAGATGGAGCTGTGCCCAGCTTCCCTATTCTCTGTTCCTCCTTCTTAGAACAAAGTATTGGAAGCTGATGTACAAAGAGTCTGTCTTAGGAAAATAGGATTTTATCATTGAGGGGTGTGTGTACTGGTTGATATGATGTGTCAACTTGAGAAGTTTAGAGGTTTAATTAAGTGACTCAGCAGAGCCAGGATTCTTAGTTTTTAAGCATCTTCATCCTGCGCAAGAGGAGGGCATGGACATTGTGTGAGCTCTACAACCCCAGCCCAGGGTAGCTTGTTTATATGTAAGAGGAGAGGAGAGGCTGGCTAGAGGCTGCAGCTGCTGTGCATCCCTTTGTTGTTCACTGTTTTCTGTGGCCATGAACTGCTGCTCTCTGCCATGTACTACTCTGCCTGGGAGCCAGCCAAATATAGACTGAAACCTCCACAAACTGTGATCTAAATAAACCTTCCCAAAAAGTAACTGAGATAGCCTGGAGCCTAGTTTAATTAAACTCCCTTCTTTTACTGATAAAACAGGGTTCTGAGTTATTCAGGGCTGTGAACCTGCTTCTGCCCACTGTGGCAAGAGCAGCCCACCAGCATTCCCCATCAGGACATGACGGTGCCCTGGGACCTGGGATGCATGTGCCGGAAGCAAGGACGCATGATGCAAGTTCATTTCTCATGGCAGGAAGAGTTTTTCAAGGGACAGAGACATGGGCAGATCCTTTTATGACATTGTGATGTACAGAATTCCCAAGATGCTGTGTCTGTGTCTATGTGGATATCTCCCATCCCATCCGTGACCAGGTCACTGTTTCTCAGCTCTGTCCCTTGGTGGGAAACTGGTCGTACCTGATGGCTTGTTCACAGCCAGCAACAGAATCTGGGGCTAGGTAAACTGGCTAGGGAAAGTTGCCTGAAGGCCACAGGGGAGGAGTCTGGGTTCCCAGAGAACCCCGCATGGGAGACCTGGCCAGACAGCACCGGGCTTTCCAGCAGTCCTGCTGAGGAGCTGGGTAGTGGGGGTCCTGGGTGGATCCTGCTGGCCCGGCTTGCCCACTTCTCATTTTTCCCAGTTGATGCTCAGGCATCAGGGAACAGAGGCAGGCCAAGCCCGCTCTCGCCTTGGTTCAGGTCCTCATTCCTGTTATACAGTGCTAACAACTTCGTCATTTCTCATGTTCCCTTAAGAAATGGTTTGTGCATCCCAAAGTCCATGTCTGTGATATTTAAATTCATAAGTTTGAGGGGACTTGTACTTATTCATGTGGCAGCAGATGACTGCACAACTATTTAAGTTGATCAAATAAAAAATTTAATGTTTAAAAATAATAAAAATTATTTTTAAGTCATATCATTATAGGGCCAGTTATATGAATTATGGTAATATATGCAATGGAATAATTTGTAACCCTTAAATGGATGCGGTAGACCTATTTCTGTTATGGAAACATGTTTAAGACACATTTCATGGTGAAAAACAGTTGCAGTGCAGTGTGTGAATTATAATTGTGTTTGGGTAAAGAAAGAAAATAAAATTGTGTGCTCCTATGTGTGGCTGCTTCTGTCTTGTGAAATTTCCACAGACATGGCACAAATGTTTAAAGGGGCCCAGGAGAAATTTAAGTTGTTCATTCTGAGGATATGGGAGAAGGTTGCCCCACTGATCCTTGGCAGCTCTGAATATTCCACCGCTGAGCATTGGCTGTTTTTGAAATTAATGCTTCCAAAAACGTCAAGACAATGAAAATTACATGTATTACATCCCAAAAGAACATTCCTTATTGGAGATACCTAAACTGAAATGTGCATATTTTTAACTTCAGCACAAAGACCATAAAATACTTTTAATACCCGAGAAAGCCTTTAAACCTCTCTAACTTCCTCTGCTATATAGCTTAGGCATATGTGTCATGCACAAAATAATATAAAATGTGATGTCGCGTAAAACAAATGACATTATTAGGGATTCACTGTATCTTCTTTGTCCGCCTCTTGACCCCCAGCTAGAGCACTACAAACAGTGTGTTTTACCACAGGCAGAAATTAGCTCAGTCACCCAAAGAGAATGTTAAACAGGAAGATACGGTTTCAGATCGTGAGCACCCCAGCTCTGTCCTTGCAGACCCCACACAGTGCTGTGCAGCCTGGAGAAGCACAGACCTCACCAGGCCCTCGTACTTCAGTCCTCTCTGTCAGGTGGCATCCGCCACCACATGCTGCGGCTACTGTCACAGTCCATTTAGGAGGAGATTGCAGGCCGTGGCTCTCGTGGAGACCCGTGGCACCCATGTAGGGCGCACTGTGTGTAAATTGATGCTTAATTTATATTTTGGAAGGAGGGGTGGAGGAGAGCTGGCTGCACACAGTGCTGGCTCCTGTGTGACGCACATCACCACAAGATTTGCTGAGCTTGGATGAGGCTTTTGTGGCCTTTCACAGTGCTCCATCAGGTCGTCAGGTCGGCCTTTATGCAACTAACTCTCTGCCCCTTTGGAAGCAGGTTGAGATCTAGTTTGTTCATTTGTTTTAAACGAGGAGTGCTATGTGTCTGAGAGATCTCTCAGTTACGTAGCACTCAAGGTGTAGCCACCTATATATTTTAGTAGAAAGTTTTGTAATATCCCAAGTTATTATAAGAATGACACAGTCTGTAGTGAGGGTCGTAGACTGCAGCAGTTACCCCCATTGGAGTCCGGCACACATCTCTAAGAATCGCTCTGAATTTGTCTATCGCCACCAACAGTTTTTATCTCAACAAACCGAAACCTTGCGGTATCCTCTCTTTAAACTACAGTGAGCTGTAGTCGAGATACATCTTCACAGAATTCCCACTCTGCATGTTTTCTCATAAACTGTATTTTATTTTCGAAGATCTAGTCAAATAAAGAAATGCTAGCAAGTCTTTCTTCCCTGGGCATTTGACTCCTTGAATTCTTTGTTTGTGTCTTTGACAAATTTAGTCTAAGGTAACCGATACCTAACAGCCACAGACGACTGTGTTGCTGTCGTGACTTCTCCGAGACAATCAGAGAATTACGGCTGCCTGCTCCCCTGCTCCGTCCTGATGGGAGGGCCTCACCGCACAGCCTTCCTGGGTGGATCTGACTTGCCGGTTAATGAGCACTTTCCTCGCCCTCCTGCACAACGAGGGTGCATGCCAAGGACAGCCGTTAGCCTTCCATTGCACGTTTTCTCTCATATGGCGATTTCATTCACTGCCTAGCATGAGAATTTGTCCCAAATGCATAACCCCAGGACTAATCTCTTTTTATAACTTTAGTTCTACGATTATGTAGGGTTAAGATGCCTTTCAGGTCTATAAATCTGTGATCCTATTATGTCTAACTGCTCACTGGGCACTTCCTGTCGGGTGTACACTGTCATCTCAAACTCGCCTTGTCTACGTTCACAGGCGTTATGTTACTCAGTGCGCACAGGGGGTACTGACAGGGTGAGAGTGGAGGGAGAACGTGGGTACATCAGGATGAGGATTCCATCTTGGCTCTCCCGTTTCCTAACCCTGCATTCTTGGCTGGGTTGTAAAATGTTCCTAATTCAAAGCTTCACCAATTGCAAGAATGATTTCCTTTTACAGAGGTTTTAAAAGCATGACAGAGTTTAAAATAGAGAGTAAATGCTAAAAATACAGTTGTTGCATAACAAAATACCTAGTCCTGTTCCCCTCTCTTTCTTTCGTCCATCTGAATTTTCCTGTTTTTATATTTTTACTATTTATTTTGATTTAAAACTTTTAACAACATTTTTGCCTATCACCCCAAGTACATCAAACCATATTCTATAAGACTCTCTTGAAACTGACATTGGCTGTTTCATTTGAGGACAGCTCCTCTTTATTTTTGTTCCCACCAGCATGAGCCTTCCCGGAGCTCCCTTCCTCCCTACTGGAAGCGTGGCACCTGCTCCCACATGGCCATCTTCTTAGTTGCTTTCTCTGCAGGACTAATTCATCTTATGCTTTCTCTCCCATTTATTCGTCCATATGTGCTTTCCACCTAGAAGACTAAATGTGTGCGCCCAACACAGTGCCTGATCTGACATAATTATTTAATAGGACTTCTTCCACCACTCCATTTTCAAAACATCTATTTGAACACTCTCTATTAAGTACAAAATAGTTTTCTTAGGTAACTTCGTTCAGTTTGGCAGCAACCTTCACATAGCTTCTGTTTGGTGAGTCTGCTTGCCTCCTGCACAAGACATGTGGATCTGTGTGTGTGTGTCTGCAGGCTGGCCCTTCTGGGATGTGTGTGTGGGACTTTCCCTCAAAGCCTGGTTGTCCTGGCCCTCGCTGCTGAGCCTCACCTTTGCTGTGAGCTCTCGCTCAAGCATCATGATGAAATTCCTTCCTCTATATTCCCATAAACATTGAACACATGCCTGCTTCACGGACCTCCAATTTGTAGATGCAAGTGATTTTGCACGTGTGCCTCCCAGTGTCTGAGGTGCCTGCACATTTCTCTTGCAAGTGAACTTTTGTTCTTCCTGTCTGAGCCAGACAAAACATTCTCTGCTTTCAGAAGCCTCTTGCAGCTACCCGACTCTGTTTTTTGCTCCTTCTGAAGCAAGTCTAAGTGTGGATCTTATGTGTGCTCACATTTTCCCCTCACTTCTCTAGTGGTGCTTGTGATACAGCAGACCCATTCTCAGCCGGCTCCCCAGGTGGCTTCCTAGCAAACTGGGTCCGTCTTTCCTGTTCTGCTACATTCACTCAACCCCAGTGAACTTCTAAACACATGCAAGTACTCCATTCGTGCCCATCATTATGGTAAACTGTGGGGTGAGGGGAGGCCTGATGGACTAAGGAAACAGATGGTGGAATGGAGTGAAGATGGAAGTAGTGAGAGTTTTTGCAGCAGAATGTGGATACATCCTAAAATACAGGGGAAAAATATAAAGGAACTACCTAAGATGGCATTGTCCTGGTGGCCAGCCACTGTTCTACACAGCTGCTATCACTGTTCCCACTCCTCTCCCCTTTGCAGACCTTCATATTCCAATGCTGAGGAGAACTTGCATGTTGCATAAAGCTGGTGCACTAGATTTGGATTTCCACCACTTTTTGTATTGTTTAACAATCCTTCACCTTGCTTTACGCTTACTGATAAAATATATGTAAGATACATTCTTGCTTCTTTTTGACCAAGATGGTATTTTCAATTTACTTCTTAGATGAAGAAATCCACTGTGCAAATTCCACATCTCACTGGCCGTGTCTTTCTCTTGACGCAGCTCCGAATTTTGCTTGAAATGTTTATGGCCTAAACACCAAGTGACTTTGGTCCTTGAAGGAGGAAAAAGTTGGGTTAAGTCTCCCTAGCACCTAACCACAGGGCTAGAATGTAATGGCAGTGAAATGTACTAATTTATCTTATTTTACATAATTAGAGTTAGGGGCTATTGAACACAGAATGCAAATGTATGCTAAATATGCAAATTAGCCACATTTCCCAGATTTGGAGAAGGGGGAAATGTGGTAGCCTTATGTTAGATGGTTCTCTCTTATCTGTGAACACAACTTTTCAGCACTACAAATGCGAGCTACTGCGTAGTCACAGTTGGGGCTGCTAATTTGAAAATCCAGTTTAGGCTGATTTGAAAAGACAACAACAGTTTTGCAATCACTGGTGTATCCTTTATGATAGAGTTGGTTGTACCATTTTGTCTTTTCTGAAGATAGCCTTTTTTTTTTTTTTTTTTTTTCATATTTTAAATTTAGGATCTTGCCCAGTTCATTTGTACAAGGCCCGGGCCTAGTACTGTAGGGTGCTCGATTTTCAGGAGTGACCTAGACTGAGTTCAGTGCCATAGCAGCCACCCTCACCTAGGCCTGGCCTGCTATTGCCTCCTGGCAACCTGGAGTCACTGAGCAGCAGCCTCCTCTGGGTCATCACGGCCTCCTTCTTAGGGATGGTCACCAGTAACCAGGAGGACTTAGGTGTGCAAGTGTCAAGCTCAGGAGATTTTTCCACAGTGAGGCCACCTAGACAGTACTCTTCTCCAGTTCCTGCCAGGCCCTGGCAGTGTGCGGCTGACTCTTCCTGTTCAGACTGTCCTGCTTCCTTCCTCTGCCCTTCCAGTGCGTGGGCCCCTAAAAGCACCTTGAACCTCAGGTGGCAAGTCAGTGTCTCTTCCAGACACTATGCAAGCCACACAGACTTTCGGTCCTTCACCTACTTCTTCCCACTTTGGAATTTTCTCCAGAGCCAGTGTCTCATGGTCTCCCTACTAGAGGTAGGTCAAGCAAAGAACTTCCTGAGCTTCACCTAGAGTGAAGCATAAATGGTAGAATTTAGGGGTGCTGCCTCCAATGGCAAGGGCAACTTGCTTGAGTCCCTTTCAAAGTATGCCATAGTCAAAAGGCCGGGTTTTGAACACCAAGTGTTTTAGTCTTTATGTCCCATCCAGCTACTGTTCTAATCCAAGAACAAGAAAATGGAATGCGAGGAGAGAATGGAGGGGTGACCTGAGGTGACAACAATATTAAACTCCATTTCAGAGGTAGGGGAAGAGACTTTGGTGATCAGTTTTAAATTGCTATCTGGACTCCGTCAAGAAAATTATGTACAATTACTTGAAATTGGTATGCAATGTTATTATAAGCAGTAGAATAATATGCCCATTCTGCCAGTAATTTGGTTAGTAATTTGGTAGTAATCTCTAGTAATTACTGTAAATGCTAACCAGTTCATTTCCCACATCACATTTCCCTCTGTGTGTTCACTTTATTTTGTACATTTTAATTGACTTTTCTGTAAAATGTGCTAACAATGTTTTACATTCCCAGACCTTACTAGGCCTGAGAGGGGTGAAAGCAAGCCTGTCTTCCTTGTTCTATTCCAAGCCTCTGCCAAGAGGCTGTTTAATTCCAGTTGCCCATGGGTTT
The DNA here is from genome assembly GCA_004027165.1 of Ctenomys sociabilis. Classification (NCBI taxonomy): domain Eukaryota; kingdom Metazoa; phylum Chordata; class Mammalia; order Rodentia; family Ctenomyidae; genus Ctenomys; species Ctenomys sociabilis. The sequence continues at coordinate 24,591 of PVKA01008072.1, read as the reverse complement.
CTGCTGTTGTCATAACTTGCAGGCATTTTTAGGGACCATTTAATGTCTTTGTGTTCTTACAATGAACAAAGGAAGATACCAACTTAATCAGAAGATGAGGCCTAAAGTTTCCCAGTAGAGGCACAGAGGCATGGACATGTTTGGATGGGAAGAGTTCTCATGCTAAGCAGTGGCTTGAGAGAGCCTGAATATGGTTCATGTGAACAAGCAGGTTTCAATCATTTGATTTCATGTTCTTAGTGATTTTACAAATGCATTAGGAAAAACACCAAGGAGCTAGAGGGACAAGGTGAGGAATAATAAGAGGTGGAGGGCAGTATTAAAAGAGTAAGAGTTTGGAAGCAGAAGCAGAAAAGACTGTGTGCTGTGCTTAGAGGCCATGTCTGAGCACAGCTGACCCACAGTACAAGCTGGGGAGGGCCGTCTTGCAGGCAGAAAACGTGATTGGGGACCTCTGAAGTCTCATTCTTTTCTGAAACAGAATTAAAAATACTTCAAATGCCTGACTTCTTGTAAAGAGATTGGATGGAGCAATGTACGTTTGTGTTTGTTTTCCCTGAACCTGAGCTTGATACACGCCGTTAGACTTTGTCTCACTCTTCTTACATATATGGGCAGAAGAAGGAGCTGCTCACTGCTCCTGGACCAGTCTTGGAGTTCATTTGCTGTGCTTGTTTGGGCGCTGGCTGGGAGTTGTTTTGCGGCTCTGCAGTACAAGCATTTTAATAGCTGTTCGGCGTAACTTCACACTGGAGTTTGTGATTCTCACCGATCATATTTTTATCATAAATGTGTCACTCTGGGAGAAACTTACTTTCCTGCTATCTTTCCCATTTTAATTCTTGCAACATATAATTTGGTTCACTGGCTGCTACTAATAACTTGCAAAGTCTGACTTCTATTTTAAATCTCAGATTCTCATAACAGCTCATCTGGTTTTTGAAATGTACCGAAGCACTGACGACTCTCTGCCTTCCTTGCACTTGCTGGCTTCTGAAACTATGCGGTACAGAAAGTGAGGGCAGCCTTTAGCCCAGGCTCTGTACCCGCCTTGTGCCTCACAGTGCTTTTCTGATCCAGGGCTTTGTAGTTCTAGCTATGCCCTGTCCAAGCTTTCACTACCAGTCTGTTGTGTATCCCTGGTACATGTGAGAACACATGTACACCTGTGCCTGACACAGGCACCATTCTGTGTCCTCTCTAGGCCCCAAGTATGATGCCTGTCATACAGTGGGGACTCTACAAGTACCTGTGGGACAGGGATTAGATGCAGGTGGTGATTTCCATGCTGCACGGCTTTAGACTTTTGACCTCAAGGGTAATAACCTTGGATATAAGTAAGGTTCTTCACACAAACATTTTATTATAGAGCCGTATGAAGAGGTCTGGTTGGGAATGTTATGTTGGTGCCTCTTGTCATCTATATTTGGTGATGATTCCAGCTTTTTGCATGGGGCCCTCAATTCACCCCTGAGACTGTTCATTTTTAAGGTGTTCACTTTTAATCAGAGTAAGCAAACTAGAATGTGAAGTGCTCGATGTGCAGATCCTTGAGGTCTCGCACAGTCTGCACTCCACTTGTCATGTTATTGGTTGCAGGTACTTGTGCCATCCAGATCTCAAGAGTCGTGACATTGCTGTGCAGCTGTGGAGGGCACCTGTCTTCCCCTTTTTTCCAGTCTAGATAGATAATTGGTGTATATAAATATAATATATGCATATATCCATATATAGATTCACATTCTATCTTATCTACTTAGAGAGATCTATTACTTTTATTTTTCTATATGTGTTTCTCTATTAGGCATGTATATATTATTTATGCATACATGTCTATATATATACATATTGATGTATATATCTCCAGAGAGAGAGGCTCCACCATGAATGGATGGGGGAACCAGAGGAGCCAGCGATGTAAGTTTAAGTCTGGTCTGATGGCAGAGATTATGTGACAGCCTGAGGACATCTGGGTGGAGAGAGCACGTTCCGCCTTCTCCAGCATTTGGTTCTATCCTGGCCTTCATGGAAGCGATGAGGCCAGCTCACATTCATGAGCATAATTTGCTTTATCCAGTCCACTGGTGCAAATGTTAATCTCATCCAACAGTGCCCTCATGAAATGATTCCCCGAAGAGGTCTGTATATCCCATCCCCTGACAGATCAGCATATCAAATTAATTGTCTCGGCCACCATTTTTGGAGAATGACCTCCAGCCAATGAAAAGCATTCTCCAAAAATGGTAGATAAACTAATGCCAGTTGTATTTGGGACCAAGACTGGTACACTGAGATGTGAATGACTGCACATCGAAGCCCCTGTGGTTATGAGGCTGCACGCATATTGTGGTCTGCGTAGCCTTGGTGTGTGGTGCTGCAGGTTTTTGGCTGCTTGAGGCAAAGCCTTCGACACAACCCCCAGATTGAGACTGGGTGAGCAGCAAGTGTGGGTGAGGCCAGAACCCTGGCGAGGACACCCACGCATGCTTCACATGGACTGCCACTTCCAGCTGCGTGACCCCAGAGGGCTCCGCCACCTCCAGCCTCAGGTGCTAAGCTCAGATTGCATCTCCTGAGACAGAGCAGGTTCATGAAGTAGGCAGCGCAGGGCCTGCTGTCCTTTTCCACAAATAATGGATGAAGATCTGAGAAGCCAGGTAAACTCCTGAGGTTACCACAGGTAATTGGGAGCAGGCTGGACTCCTTCCGCTATGTGCAACCTGCTAAGTTCGTTACTTGATCCCTTGATTTAATTCTTTATAATCTTAAGGTCTCACATTTTCTTTTACCCTCATACAAGTGAAGATTTCTCAGCCATTTAAGGAAGGCACGTTTTCAGTGGGGCTTTCTGTTCTGATTTTTTTCTTTTCTTTTGGCTGGCCAGCTTCATTCCTGTCAGTGACTGCCATCAAAAATGCTGACCACGAATTCCAGAACTAAAGGGCTAAAACCTTCTGTGCAGGTTGAAAAGATGGATCTTACATCCGCACTCCATCTCTGCAGAAGGCGGCTGCTGTTTGTCTCTTTGTGGGACGTATATCATTTCTAAATACTGCTTTTGCTTCCTGGTTGCTGACGAGTGGTTTGGTGGACAGTCAGCTTTGCCTCAGGGTGCTCAGTGGGGAATTCTGGGGCACAGCCTTCGCTTCTCTCCTTCTTGAAGCAGAACCACTGCCAGACCTCCTTCCTCCTTTAAACTTGTTCCCCGGGGAAAATTAAGCACCGGTTGCTTTTGCTTCCTCTTACAGTCTGTGGTTCTTCATGCTTCCCTCCCTTATGTGTCTTGAAAAGCAAAAAAACATATCCTTTTCCCCTAAAATCCCGACTGGTGGCACACAGGGCCTCCTTTCCTGAAGTAGCGGTGTGCTATCCTTTCTTTTAATCTTCAATCTCCACATTCTACTCTGGGCAGGATGAGATAAAACTGGGGTAGTAGCTCATTCCTGTCCTTTCCAAGTACCCTACTGTAGGCACATTTATATTAGATATTGATTTCTGTTTAATAGAATAACCCAGGAAAAAATCACACTTTTTGTTGGCGTTCAAAGGATAAACCATAAAAGCCATTAAGAAGAACTGTACGCACGAGGATGATTAATGGGACTGGAGATACCGTCCACCGACTATTTCCAGATAATGTCTTTGAGAGATTGCACTGCTTCTGGCTGCAGTTCAGAACTATTTATTTGCAAGGTGAAATACTGAGTAATGATGTTTCCCGTGCATCCTGACTGGCAGTGTTAAAGAGACAGAGCAGGATGGACCTGAACTTGGATTTTAAAGGCTTTGCCCCGAGAAGTCGCTAGAATTCTTCAGAGGCTGTGCTTTGGAAGCCAACATGTCTGCCCTAAGATTGCCCCACCCTCCATGGGCCTGGACTTTCCTTTCCATGAGGACCTGCCAGGCTTAAGATTTATAGGGATGAAGTGATTGTCAAGATCTATTGATTCCCAATTTCCGCAGCATCAATTTTTTCTTCATTTCACTGGACTTATTTTGGACTCAGACAAGAGGGAGAACCCTCAGTACCATATTCTACAGGGACCTGTGTGCACTGTGGCTTCAATTTTGTTTAAAATTTAATAGACTCTATGCAGTGTACTTCAAACTCTGTTATTTTTCAAATTGTGCTTGTTGAACTAGACCTAGTTTGCATTCTTGAGTCCAAGTGCTAACTATCCATTCACCTCATGGTTGCAGTATTGTGGTGCTGATGTCTACAGGATGCGGGGTATTGACAGTTCACTGCCCACCTTCCAGTACAAAGACCAGTGTGATCCCAGATGTGTGACACCATTCACCACGGTCTTTTCCACTTAGGAGAACACTAATAGCTATTAATTACACAGACAGATGGATAGATGGATGGGTAGGTGGAAGGATGCATGATGGATGGATGGACAAGTAGGTACTATGTTTTAAGCACTTGTTATATATGTCAGTGATTTATCTAAATATTTTAAGTGTAATATTATTTCCATTATTCAGAAGAGAAAACTGAGGGTCAGATATGATGCGCTCAAGATAGAAAGAAGGATTAAATGCAAGACTATTAAACTTTTCAGTGTAGCAAAGGGAAAAATGCACTTAGCAGTTCGTACCTCCTTGGTGAGATACGGGTGAGTTGAATTTCTCATTTTCCATGAGCAAATAATAATTCATTTTTGCAAAAATAGAAAGCTTTGGAGATTTTGAAGTATGTATCTTCTTTTCTTTAGATATATTCACATATACAGTAATTGGGTGATTACAAGGTCATATTGATTATGCTTCAGACAATATCAAGGATCCCTTAGGGTCTGAGACTGCTCCTTGATATTGACTTGGGCCACCATTGATCTGAAACCATTCTGGGGCGAATGGAAGGAGCAAGTCAGTTCTGTGCTGACTGATGAAGGTGCCGTGGCTGCCGTTGCTCATGCCCCGCCTTTGGCTAGTGCTTGACCTGCCACCCGGCAAGTGTCTGTAGCTTCTTATCCCTTCCTGCTCTCCAGAGCTCTGGCAACACTAGGCTCCTCCTCTGCAAACAGATTGTCAAGGCAGTTTTTCCCGTGGTTCACCTTAGGGCTTCATTTGTAAGGCTGTTTGCAGTCCTCTGTTGCCTCGCCAAGGCTCATCTCTGGGAGGCTTTGCCTGTCTGTTTCGATCAGGGATGACAACCTTATTTGCTCCTGAGACACAGAGGCAAGAACAGGGAGACAAGACGACTTCCTAAAAATGCTTGACAGTCCGTCTGAGAGTAATCCCTAAGAGTTTGAGGTCAAAGTACATCTTTCAAAGAAAACAATTTGTTCAGTAGGAAAATTAAAAAAAAATACTTAAGAGAAAGAAAGAAAAGATTATTTCTTAATTATCACTTTGGGTCATTTCTGTGGTTATTTTTTCTCTGCTCTACTCCAGGTTTCTTTAAAGGAATCAGTAATGCCATTTTGACAGCCAAGATCCAGATAGATTTTCTATCAGCTGAGCCAGACTCTGATAGTTTATCACTGAAAATAATAATGATGAGAATAATAAAAGTGAAAATACCCACACTGACTATGATTGACAAAATGTCATGGGACAGAAAGAGAGATTTAATTGATTGCAGTCATTAAATGTAGATGGAAACACACAAGGGGTAGCCCATCCCGATAGGATGTAGCCCTCATTTTAATGGGGAGTAACAGGAAGTTTCACCCTGCTGGTGTGAAAGCAGGTGTCTGATCTTATGTGACAGAATAATTAGTTAGTTCTTCAGCTAAGGTCAAGGAAGAAAGGTAAATTTGTGGTATCTGAGCCATCTTTTGTTTTTACACCAATGTATAAAGCAAAATTATGGATGCCTTTTTGCATTTTAATCCCTCTAACCTTGTATCCTTTTTCTTTCTTGTGTTTTTATTTGCTTTGGTCATGCTTAATCTCTTTCCACCTTTTCTCTGTTACCTTTCAGTGGCTTTTTAAAAATGACTGTATTCCCTTTACTCTCCCTATAACTGTTCAACTTCCCCTCCAGATTCATTTCTAATACTTCTTTATTCAATTTACATCATTTCCTGCAAACTTTCTTTACTGGTTAGGGGAGCAGCAAGGGATGAAAAACACTGGGGCTAAGCTATGTCTACAGGGTCTGTTGAACTTCAAAGCTAATATGGGATATATATTTGTATACCTTCCCCCCTACCTTTCTTCCTATCTTTTCTCCTTTCTCCCCTCTTCATTGTTTAAGTTCCATTTCTTTCCATTTTACTGTATCTGTTAGGATTGCTGAGGTGATTGAACTAAGAATTTCCATCAGTTTTTTTGAAAATAGCAGTTAGTGTGTAAAATTTTCACCTTGACTAACTCTGTATGCTGATATCTATGATCTGAGCAACTACATCGAGGCCAGCAATGTGTAACACAAAAACCATGCTTGAATACTTGTCATCTTGGTCTTCTAAATGTGTGCCATTCTAAATGTCATATCAATTATTCTCTTTAAAATAATTTTTTAAAAAGGGAATAAAGTGAGATACGAACAAAAGTTTAAGATTTCTTGAAGGCAAGAGATAATGTTCAATGGTATATGCAGTCTTACATAACTATATCTGTTAATCTGTGCTACAGATTTAATGACCAAAAATAGCTAATATATCAGCCATTGTAAATCAGCTACTCTTGTTCTGAAAATCTATAACATATGCATTGTTGAATGTTTCCTTTCTTCTGTCTTTGTTTCTGACTTTTGTTCTTTTATTACTCTTCAAATGATATTACTTGGAGGAAAACATATTACCAGACTTGGTTCTAGACTTATATTCAAAAATATTTAGACTTTGTAGGGTGCCATGGTTGTGTCTATATATGCCCTGGAAGCCTCCTGAAGTCATGGGGGTTTTTGTAGAAGTAGCTGAATCCACAGTTTGTGATTGTTTCTCCATGCGGCTCTGGACTGGAGCTGTGAGCTGTAGACATGTCGTAGGACCAGTAGCCTGGATATGGTGGAAGGGAGGGATAGAGGCATGTTTCTCCCTCTTTGCTCTTGTGGCTTTTGCTCCTTTTCCCCTGTCACTCATGGTTGACCGTCTGCTGATTATGGACCGAACCCTCCACAAACTAAGCTAAAGGAACCTTTCCTCCTAACCTTGTGTGTCAAGAATTTTGTCTCAGCAAGGGGAGAAAAGTAACTAAAGAACAGGGTGACTTATTTTGCATGCACAGGAATATTGATATGAGAAGAGAATAATAAGCAGATTTAGAAAGTAGTTAAAATGGAAATTTCACAAAATCTAAATTTACCCCAGTTGCAGAATGACTGTGGACTCTCTCCATGAATTTGTGACTATTGCTGGGAAATAGTCCTGCAAGTAAGCCCCTGCTGCCACCATCACCTGTGCTCCCCGCATGGGAGGCTCTCACCAGACGCATGTGGCAGTCTGCTCGACTCAGGGTAACATGCAATAATATATATGTTGCAGATTTTCAAAAAAAAGAGTAACTGATTTACAATGGTTGATATATTATCTATTTTTACCATTAAATCTGTAGCTCAGATTAACAGATATAGTTATTTAAGATTGCAGATACAATTTTTTTTTTTTCAGAACCGGGGATTGAACTCAGGCCCTTGTGCTTGCCAGGGAAACACTTATTCCACTGAGCCATCTCCCTGGCCATTGCACATACAATTAAACATTATCACTTGCTTTCAAGAAATCTTAATAGATGAGCCTCTGCTTTGGACAGTACAGGAACTCCAGCCTGAAGCATGGCCTCTGCCACCACAAGGCAAAGGACAGAGGTGAAGGGGCTCCTTGCTCTCTGGAAGCTTTGGTTTTGAGGCCTTCAGCAGAATTTGAGTTTCCTTTCAGGACATCGCATTGTTTCTGTGCTACTGGCCCTGGATCTGCCAGATACAGAGCTCCTACTGGGACGGAGAAGTCTCCATCCTACCGTGTAACCAATGGTGCTATGTGGGTACCAGGGAGTAAGATGATTTGGTAACAGAAGAAAACTAGTCATCCAGATAGTAGAAAAATCAGGAAAGTGTGTGTTCTTCATGGGTTTTTTTTTTCTCATTCATCATTTATAGATAAAATTTCAACATCTAGGAAGAGTAATTGAGGGTTTTCCAAAGTCAGGTACTCTAGGGATATCTTACCTTTTGCACATGGCAAGTAGCAGATTTACATCTCTTCCTATAAACTGGGGTTGAACACAGTGCCAGCCTGGAGGGTTGCCTACAGGACTGAGGGTTCAAGACACAGATCAGCCCCTGTGCTCTCCTACAGTGAGCCCCTGCCACCACTGTTACCTGTGCACCCCGAGTGGGAGGCTCTCACCAGAAGACATGTGCCTGGTAGCCTGCTAGACTTGAGATAAGTGGAGAAGTTAGGGGAAAAGCACCTCCTGGCTCAGCAAACTTTGAGAGCTCCATTTTTATTCTTTTAAATAGCTGTACAGGTGCATGTTTCCTCTTTTTTATTCTTTTAGCCAATAACTTTTAAATACTAGCTGCACATCAGGTAATGTTCTAGGAGCTCAGAAACTCAAGGTAAACAACCCATGATATCTGTGACTGAAGTGTCTTCACACTTTGGAAAGCAGCTATCCCTAAGGAGAAGCATGTTGAGGATGGAGTAAGAAGATTCTGGGGAGATGGGAGGGTGCTCTGGGGTGGGTGAGAGTGAGTTTGGAGACCCTGAGAGCCGAGCTGGCCCATGGATGAAGCAGGTGAAGAGAGGAACGCAGGGCAGAAGCAAACTATGCTTACAAACTACACATTTATCTTGCACAGTGTGTTTCCTGGCAATATATACCTGGTTGAGTGGCTAAATCAAGCTTCTTCACAAAGGCATGGTCTCAGCCACCACGTTTTGTTGGGAAAGCATTTAAGGTCTGTTGGCAGTGTTTCAGAGTACAGCACATTGCTGTACACAACATTCAGCATGTTGTGCATCGTAGTCCTTGTGCTCATTTCCTGTCAAAAGCAGCTGGACTCTTGGCCCATGTCTGCCCGGTGACTCCCAGTGCGGTGGCTCCTCGAGCCACTGCTCAGCTCTGCTTCTGAGGGCTCAGTCAGGTTTAGGTTCTTCACATGGGTGAGCTCACATACTGCTTGCCTCTTGCGCTTGGCTTGTTGTCCTTAGAGTCACGTACCTCAGGTGTGGCCATTCTGTTCCACATGGGACAGTTTCCTCCTTTTATGGCTGACCAGCACACTGCTGTGCACATATCACATTTTCTTTATCCAGTCAGCCATTGATTGATACGTGTGCTCATTTTGCATCTTAGTTACTGTACATGAAGCTGCCAGGAATATAAGCTGTGAATATTTCTTCAATGCACTGATGTCGCTTTTTGTATAAACACTCAGTGGCAAGGTTGTGGGATCATACAGTTGCTCTCCATGTAACTTGGAGGTTTCCCCATCCTATTTTCCATAATGATTGTACTAAGTTTTGTTGACAATGTATGTGAGTTCCTTCTCTCTGTATTCTGGTCAGCATTTACTACCATCTGCCTTTGGATAACAGCCATGCTGACATGTGAATAAATACTATAGTATGCATTGGCTGAATGTTACTGCTGGTTAGTAATATAGCATTATTGAGGCTGTAATCTCACCTTTGCTGGAAAGAGCATGCATAGCTTTAGGATCAGACGGGCTCTGTGGACTTATTAATCCTTTGTCCTTGAGCAAGTTACTGAAATTCTCCCAGTGTCAGCTTTAAAGTAGAATTAATATCTATTGTGTGCAGTTCCTGAAATACTATCTAGTGGTTAAAGAGTTGAATGTGCATGGATAGCATCAGTGCTTAGAGCGATTATAAATGTTCCTCCTTATCCCAATTAGTGTATGATGCGGTGATAATTGGGATTCTCCGTGGCTTTAAGCTCAGGATGTTTGGTGTTTTTCTGCGATGTGTATCATCATGTTTGTCACACTTAGTGAATGACCATCAGGAGCCTGGTAAGCGCATCTGCCTCTGGTGTGCTTCCGCACCTGGAAGACCAGCTCACCTCGCTGCAGCTCACGCGTGGGAAGCATAAACAAGGGAAGCATAAACTCAGATGAACTGTTCCCTCCTCTCAAAATTTGGTTTGCAGAATTGTCCATGCAGTGAGATGGTCCACAGTGTGAGCCCATAGGCTGTGGAGCAGGGAGTTTAGAGGATGCCGGGGAATTGGCCTTTCTCATTATGGAGGGAAGGTGACCAAGCTCAAGCTGCCAATTGTTAGAGAAGAGAGCCCGCTGTTCACCACTTCTCAGTCATTCCTGGCAAGCTGTGCATTTCTCTGGGTGTATACATGTATCCATGGTGTTGTGCTCCATCCTCTTGGAAGGTGACTGTATACTGCTCTCACTTATACTGTTTGCACCTCAAAAGGTCCTTCCACCCCTCTTTCTCTTCTGGTAACAGTTATATATGCAGCAGAAGAGTCTTCTCTCTGCTCTTGCAGTGTCACCTGGATGGCCCTTGGCGTGGCTTCGCTGCCTGGGGCAGGCCCTGGGACTTCCTTTCTGTAACAGCAAGTGAACTCCTGAAGGAGGAAGACATTGCTAAATGCCCTGTCTGCTTGGTATGTCAATCCCCACGGGGTGTGGTTGGGAGGGAAGGGCTTCCCCTTATATTTTCACTCTCAGCTCTTCCTCCTAACTCTGAAACTTTCTTCTTCCCAAGTCCTTCCTCTCTTCTTCTCTATTATTACCTGTAGCATCATCTGGGCTGAAGCTCCTGACCATGATGTATCCTACAGTCAGTGCTATGGCTTGTGTCCGAGAGAATCTTTTCCCCATGTGATCAGGTGACCCATCCTTTTAGACAACTTCCTATGGTCTCTGGCTTGTGTGTTCTTCATCCAAGATGGCCATGCCCTCTGCGAGATGCACGGGTTCACACTGTCCTGCCAACCCTGCAGGAATATTTGAGATCAAACAGAGCTGCAGACCCACACATGCTCACACAAATTGCTCTCAGAATCAAACAATTTGCAAAAGACAAGGCATCACAAACCCACACCAGGATGCTCTTTCCAGTAACAGTATCTGGGCTCAAGCACCTGTCCTAGGATCTGTGTTGTGGTTTGATTCTAGGCCCCCCTTCCTCCCCTGAAGTCTTGAGATTTTCTCAGAGGTGGCTGAATCTAGGGGATTGATTCAAGGTCCAGTGCTGGGACTTAGGGTGTGAGGGCTCCACCAACACTAGGGGCAGGTGACCTGCATGCAGCAGAAGGGACGGAAAGGCCCTTCTCTGTCTGATGCTTTTGCCGTCTCTTCTGCTCCCATAAATGGTTACTCCCTGTGCCATCTGCCGGTGGATTATGGGCTAAAACCTCTACAAACTGTGTGCTACACAAACTTTTCTTCATTTAATGATTTTCATATTGGGTATTTTGTCTCAGCAATGAGAAAAGTAACCAAGAGTGTCAGGCAGCATCTCCTTTCCAGGCAGAACCTGAGAGAAGCGGTAGTCTGCTCTGGCCAAGGGTCTTCACTGGCAGGAAGCCCCCAAAACATTTTTTTCTCCTGCAGGCTAGATGAAAGCCTTAGCTGGGCTTTCCTTCTCTCTCAGATTGCTTTCCCTTACCATTCAAGACACTGTGAAGGAAGGGGCCAAGAGAGCGTTGGTGGCTGGGGAGGGAACAGAAAAAGACATGATGGAAATGTACCAGCTGTGCAAGATAAGCATGATCTTGTGTGCTGATAACAAGAAAAAAGAAGGGCTGGCAAGATAGTTCAGCAGTCTAAAGCTCTTGATTAGGTAAGCTTAGGCAGGCACAGGGACCACAGTTCGATCCCTGGCATTGCATGCTGTGCCAGCCCTGTCCCTAGGGTTGGCTGAGCTGGCCACAAAAAAAAAAAAAAAAAAAGGAAAGAAAAAAAGAAAAGACAGGAAAATGAGAGATCAAATTTGCACTAGTTATTTTAGGGTGTTGTGGCACTATAATCTAGGAAAATTGAGTACCTTATCTAAAAATCACCTGGTGCTTCAAAGTCTGACACTGTTTAGTGTCAATAGATTGATCTTTTACATAATTTTCTTTTTATTAAAATTAAATTGGCTTGATCCCACACTCATAAGACACATCTATATTTATTATTATTTAAAAAATTGTAGCAGCACTGGAAGATATTAGAAAACATGACCCATTTTAAGGGCTGGGACTGGCTTTTCTTCATTATTTCTTCTCTTGACCTTGTTGCACAATTGTGAGAAAATGAGAAAGTCAGCCATTGATGGCTTGATTTCTCTGTATAACTGACAAAATTACAGCGCCTCCTTTGCCCTTGTAGTAGGGAGGGAGGCTTAATAATTCAATACGAGCAAAGTGCTTTGCACCGACAGGGCACCTTTCACTAAAGAGCATCAAAACATTTCTGCATCTATTATTAATAAAGAAGAGCGGCCTGAACACAGCACCCCCAAGAACCACTCTGCCGCTTCTCTGCTCGCAGATCAGGTGCCACTTTTCATGGCCCTCTCCACTTCACTGGCCAACTACCTGCTCATTAATCCACGTAATGACACTGTTTTAGGCCTTCCCACTGCCATTCATTTAGGGAACTCTAAATGCCTTGATAACACTATTAAATCAAGCATTATTCCACAGATGCAAAGTGTCCTGGGAATGTTTATGTTGCTTGGCAGGGCAGCGGGCAGAGAGTTCAGAACAATGGAAAGTCAGGAGGCAAAACATAACTCTGCTTCCCTTAGCCAGGCAACACTGCCTGGTTTCACTCTTGCCTCAGAAATGAATGAGCCCACCATGGCTCTGTGGGCCTCTCCATCCTCCTCTCTCCTGGCTGCCCAGTCTGCAGTGTGAGAAAATTGCAGTAGGTCCACTGGCATGCTCTATTTTCAGCTGCTCCCATAAAGAAATCAATTAAATGTGTCTGACAGTCAACTTTTCCTGAAGCTGTGCTGGCAGAGGGTTTAACTTTATATCATCTTCCACAGCCCCAAAACAAAACAACCATTTCATTTCATCCTCAATGAAAGTAACTTCTATTTATCTTGGTGAGGTTCCCATCCTAGCTAATCTGCAGTCACCAGTTGGATAGCCTTTGTTCTCAGCACTTGCTGGCTATTGCATCTTCATGCCTGCATCTCTGAGTCTGTGACAGAGGAAGGATCCTGTCATTTTAATGAATTGAGTCCTCTCCCAGCACAGTGCTTCCCAACAACAGTCCATTTCCATAACCCTCAAGATGTCAGATGCAAAATAAAAGGAGTCGTGGTGCTGTGTGAATGGCAGCTCAGATTACAGCTGGATTATGTGACTGAAAACCTGGAGCAGTCACTGAGCTTGTCTCCATCTTTAGAGACTGTTGTCCAACTGAACCAAAATTATCAACTATCACAGCAAAGCTTTCCATCCACAAAGGACCTGACTGGTGACAGGGCAGTGCACATGGCAGATGGTGAGTGGGGACTAGGTCTGAACCTGGACTCCACCTTTGGCCACCTCTCACAGGACAGAAGCTGATCATGGAGTGCAAACATGTGGTGGTAGGATAGGGCAACAATGACAGGAACTGGAAATCCAGCACAGACCCAGGTGTAGAGCGGGAAGCCTAAGGCAGGTGTGTGAGCACCCAGATTCTTGTCCACCCTTGTCTTTGAGTTGAGTGCCAGGATTGTTCCCCATGTGCCTCACTGTGTGGACATGATAGCTCATAAAAAAAAAAATTAAAGTTGTGGCGTACTCTAAAATAATATACAGATATTCATCATTACTTACATTATCAGTCATAAGCAGATTGCATCATAACAGAAAACCTACAGTTAAAAGTAAGCTATGCATCCCAAACAACACAGAAAGGAAACATTTTTTCAACCCTACGTGGTCCTGGGTCTATGAATAGGTCTTCTTCATTTTGGTACAATTGCAGGTTTAAAAAAAAGTAGAAACTCGACATGGAGACACCAGGACCTGGACTGACCCACTGGGTCCCTTTTCAGGGCTCCAGGTGGATGCTGCAGGTCTGTGAAGTGCTGCCTGAGTAAGGGACAGGTGGGATTTCTGCCACTTCATGCAATCCTAAGTGGCATTTGATGATTTAGGGATGAACTTTCCTGAATGCCCTTCGGTTTTGCACTGTTCTCAGCTTCACAAGGAATTTGCACGGATAAATGGTGCAATCTTTTTCTGCCTCAGTTTCCTCACAAATTACACAATTTATACCATCTTGTACCTTGACTACATGAGGTAAAAATAAAGAATGACTCCACATGCAAAGACGTGGAAATACTCAGCACTCGGGAAGCTGAGGCAGGAGGATTGTTGTGAGTTCAAGACCAGCCTGAGCTACAAAGTGAGCTTAAGGCCAGCCTGAACTGCATAGTGAGACCCTGTCTCAAAAAGACAAAAAAAAAAAAAAAAAAAAAAAAAAAAAAAAAAAAAAAAAAAAAAAAAAAAAAAAAAAAAAAAAAAAAAAAAAAGCTCATTAAGGCAAATCCATACTTTCTATGTGCTATTATTTTTACACTACTCTTTCTTCATGAGGAGCAGACAAAAGGAGGGTTAGGGCTGAAATTAAGAGTGTCCCCAAGGGGCCAGAAGTTTTAAGAGCAACAGGATGAAGTGAAATATGAAAAGATGTCAGCTGACCACCAGGAATAAACAGATTCCTGGCAAGAGCCATTATTAGATCGTGGAATTGCTTCTCTCAGGAAGTGGTAGGAGCATTTACTGCTCAACTGGATGAAGCACTCCCAGGGGCCAGATGACCTGCCGTTTCCTTCTACACTGTGTATGACTTTCTTCCAATAATAATAAAACCACTGAAACTGGCTGCGGAGCTATAATAACCCATGTATAGGTTTGGAGTTGCATCGTAGTTATAGGTGGCCATGTTCAGAGATGATGATTCTCCATTTGGTCTGGCCAGGGACTCCCCCATTCTGCTTTCTGCTTGATCTGCATCTAAGGGGGTGTATGGGTGTCTCCCCTGGCCTTGGGGACATTTGACAATGTCACCATTTTTTAAGCAGTAAGCTGAGTTTGGGCAGCTTTGGAATCAACATGAACAGGTTCTGCTGTTTAAACGCTAATGCTGAGGCCCCTAGAAGTGATATTAGCTAGCCAGGAACTATATTTCCTCTTCCGAGTTGAGCATATGACTCAGTCCTCCTATTTGTTCAATCATAGTAAACATTTTTCATGGACTTTTACAGCATTTGCTGAAAATGCTTCCTAAGCAGAAATCGGCAAACATGCTTTCCTCTTTGTACAGTTTTCAAAAGATGTACTTTTGAATTGAAAAATGCTTATGGTAGAATGATGAACAAACCATATTTGATAGTTGAAAATGTGCTATTTCCATGTTATGAATTTCTGACTGTAGCAGGAAATAAGTATGCATATAGTATATGTGTGTGTATATGTATGTGTACATACGTATATGTATTTGTATGTGTATATATTGTCCTATGCTGCATAATGATGTTTTGGTAAATAAGGGATCACCCGCATACCGATGATTCCACACAATCATATTGGAGCTGAGAAGATCCTATTGCCTAAAGCCATCTCATCTCTCGTATTGCCGTAGAATGTGTTACAATCCACGGTGGGCTCGTGTGAATGTCTCATGCTGCCAGTCACGGGAAAACAGCATGTACGCTTGTGCACACTATGTAGCACTTGATAATCAATGACTGCCAAAGGCTTATGTATTTGCTATGGTAAATTTTTATCATTGTAGTGTGTATTTCTTTCTATTTTTTAATGTATTTGGTTGTTACAAGGTCTCACTACACAGCTTGAACTCGTGGTGATCCTCCTGCTTTGATCCTCCCTAGCACTGGGATTACAGGCCAGCACGACTGTCCTTGGACTCCACCTGCCCAGGGGACATGTGGTACCAGGGATTGAACTGCCATCTTTGTGCTTGCCTAAGCAGGTGCTTTGGTCTGCTGAGTTATCTCACTGACCCTTGGAGTGAATTTCTCTTTATGAAAATATTTCTTATAAGACAGTAGGATGTGCTGCACTGGCAGTGGCCTCCTATGTCTCCTTTTCACTGGCTCATTCAATTGCGTCAAGGGACCTGGTCAGGGAGGGCCCTTGGTTGTCTGTGCACTCTGCGATGAATACGAGGATGGATCCGCCTTATGGGCTGCCATCGGAATGATCCTAGTCATTAAGCAACATGTGACAATGTTTGCATATGTGTGTGTATGTGCATGCATGCGTGTATGTGTGTGCATGTGTGCATATGTGTGTGTGTGTGTTTGTATGCATGTATGTAAATTTTCAAGTTAGCTTATGGAAGATTTTAAAACTCCCTTTAATGTATTTTTAAATAGAAATAGCGGTTTAAATTTTATTCTTTAGTTATCTCTCCTCAAAGCCTCTGATTTTCAGAATTACAACTCATAATGTTTTGAAGAGAATTTTAAAGGAGAGAAGCCATGGGGCCCTATAACACAAAGGATTAGCCATTCCATGGGGGCTGTAACCCTAGCACTTTTGGGAGACCGAGATAGAAAGACTAAAATTCCCTGGGCAACTTAGTGATTCAGCACGATTTTGCTCCAAACTAAAAATAAAACAGGCCAGGGGACAGGACTCAGTGTGAAGGTTCTGAGTCCAGTCCCCAGGACACAGGGCCCCAGCCCTGGGCAGAGCGGTGCTGCCTGGTCCATGGGTGACCTGGCGAGTCCACACAAGCTTCTTCTACCCACCTGGACAGAAGGCACAGCTGTGTCCAGGCTTCTCCCACCTGAAGCTCCCGGGAGTTGTGCCTCTTTATTCACGGTGGCCCTCCGCAGCTCCCAGCACCTAACCCTATGTTTAGGGAGATGGTGGTACCCTCGAGCAATCAGCTCTGAGGGTGTTGCTCATGGCACCACTTAACTGCTTGGGAGAGACTCTCAGATAGTGCAGTGGAGACAGAGATACTGCCAAAGCCTCGTTCCAAGGTCCTTGGTCACTCACAAGTTCATGTCTTTGTTTTCAGTCTGAACCACATTTCCCTGTGCTGTTTCATGCTTGTGCTCTCATTCAAATTACTGTATTCATAATTGCAATTTCTATCAGACTACTATTTACAGATGACTACAGGCAGAGGTTCTTCAGGCCTAATCTTTAATACGTTTTGCAGTTAAACTCCTGTTCTGCATAAATACAAAGCACCACTCAGGTCCTACAAGGAGGGAGTGATATGGCTTGCATCTCAGTGTGGGACTTTTCAGAGGTGGCTGGATCTAGAATGATGCTAGGATCAGAGTTGTGTGATTACTGAAGTAGTCTACTGGTTGCTTTGTCATCGTGCTGGAAGTAAGCAATGCAAAGGACCACCCTGGGCACGAGTGCTGCCCTTCCTAAGGGTATGCAGTCTGGATGGATGTAGGCACTAGAGGGCTGCTGTCAGCACTTGCTGCTGCTGCTTGCTGATTTGCTGGCTCCTGTCTGCCATGAACTGTTTCACCTCTGCTGTGTGCCACCCTGCCTTGGAGCCAGCCAGCCATGGACTGAAACCACTACATACTGTGAGCTCAATAAACCTTTTCTCCTGTGACTTTGGGTGTAATGTATTTTGTCTCAGCCATGAGGAAAAGTAGGACAAGGAGCATCGGTGTTATTGCCTTTATCTAAGGAAACAGGCCCAGAGGTGTTCAGGGAATCCACTATCATGACACAGTGAGCTGGTGACAGTGAACCTTAAACACATTATTTTTCTTTAGATCCTGTCTTGGGCTGTGACACCACAATTGCTGTAGGAGAGTTTCTAGACTTTGATGTGATTTGCAGAATTTCTGCCTGATTTATAAACCCACCAGTACCTGGCTGGCATGGAGCCTGCTGCCTCGTGATGTCTGACATCTTGGGTTACTCTGGCTCACAACGTCTCCCAGCTCCAAGTCTGTAAAGCTTTCATATAGCCAATTTGAACGTGTGATGGGACAGGTGCTTGGTACCAGCCTCTTGCTCCTGTTTATCAGTGAGTGCAGATCAGATGCTGGAAGGCCTGGAGTGGCCAGGAGACATAAACCTACATATTGCAAAATTTCAGGACTTTGAACATGGACAGAAAGAGACTTGGGCCTAATATGACCCTGAGAAAGGAGAGCTAAAAGGGGAAGAATGCAGGGGGCCACCAGAGAGCAGTGAGAGGCAGTGGATCAGTGGGAAAGCAAACACAAGGAGGACTGGGAGGGGCCGTAAGGACATGAAGGAGCACGGGGACACAGGACATTTGAGATGGCCAGAGAGATCTTGGGAGTGGACAGCATACAGTTCACATCTCTGCAAGGACAGCTTGAAATCACTAGCACAAGACCTGCTCAACAAGAAGGCTGCAATCAAAAGACAGATGGTCCTTAGGCCTGGTGAGATAGCTCAGTGGACTAAACACATGCTTACACAAGTGCAGGTACCAGGTTTGATACCTGGCACCACATGCTGTGCCGGACTTGCCCCTGCACGTGCTGAGCCAGCCACAGAAACCAGGCATGATGACATATGGCTGTAATCGCAGTGCTGTGGAGGCTGAAGACAGGAGGCTCACTATGAGTCCAAGCTGCAAAGTGATACCCTGTGCCCAAATATATTTTTAAAAAAAAGATGGTGCTTAAAAGTGAAAGCATCTCAAGCCTCCAATAAATGGCACTGCTTTCTCTGCTACTGCCGCTTTCTGCAGTCAGCCTCAATTCCGCTTGCTGGCTTTCATGTTGGGATGTGAAATCCATGTATTCGCAGGCCTCCCAGGGTCTGTGTAATGAAGCCTCCTTTGATTAGCTCCATTGCAAATGCTGTGTTGTCCCCAAATTCCTCAGAGCCACCGTGAGACATTGGCACATCTTGCTTCTCAGCAAGTCCATGGCTCCTTCGTTTTGTGATTGAGTCATGTCACTAAGTCCGCAGCCACCCATTGCTTCCTCTGTCATCATGCTGCTCTGTGAGCACAGCTAGTCCCTGTCTGTGGTGGGCCAGAAGCTCAGGAACACCAGTGCCAGGCTGCACTTATTTGACATGGGGGCACAGACAGGAAGATTGGAGGGAGACTTGTTGCTGTACTCAGCCACTCGGTCCAACTGCACTCTGCTGCTTCCAGTGTTTCATATCTTTCTCAGAAGTGATCGCCAAGTCCTGACCCTGTGATGTTGACCTAAATCCACAGAACTGTGGAAGACATGAAGGTGCTGTATGCCTCATTCTCTGTCCACTTACCTCCATTTTCAGCTGAGTAGGTCTCCTTATTCTGTTTCTTCCAGTGTATGTCAATTCCTGCAACTATCCTTCTGGTCAACCAAAAGCCAGAGGAAGCTGAATGTGTGTCTGGACTCCACATTACAAGAACATAACAGGCCAATAATGCCCCATTGAGCATAGCCACACGTGTGGACAGGACCAGGTCCTCGCTTCTGTGGGACAGATGTTGTTCCTGCTTCCAGCCTCAGGCTGACCACAGCAGGGCACACACTGTACTCTGGTAGTCATCTTAAAAACAGTAAAAGAAACACATCCTATAGAGAAATAGTTTTCTTAACCTCCAAGAAATACCTCTGTGCAGTCTTGCAAGATAAGGCTTTGCATAAAGGGTTAGCTTTATGATTTATAATCTTCTTTCATAAAAGAATAGCCTGCAAACTTTAGGTCACAGTGTGTATAAGGATTTCAAATATTTTAATCCAAAAAGAAAAGCTTTAGGAAAGAGTTTAGCTGCCAGGAGCTCCTTTTCTGTAACTCCTGGGCCTAGCAGGCATAGGTTAGGGGTGGGCCCCCTTCGGGTTTCATTAATGCACTTTGAAGTCATGGTTATTGCCACATCTGGAATGTTCTCCCCTGCCCACTGTCCTCCTTAGCTTCCCCTGTCTTTCCTGGGACATGTGGCCATGCAGTAAGAGGAAGGCCTTGCCCTCAGTACTCCCTCGGTCTTCAGTTTCTGCTAACAGTCTGGTCTCTGAGAAGTGGTTGCATCTTCCCTGCTCCAGCTTTGTATCTGCATAAAGTTAGATTTGAGGTGCTTTAAGGTCTCCTCCACCCCGCCTTGTGGGAATCTGTAAGAGGCTTGCTGTGCTGCTTCCTTAGTTGGGAATTAAAATGGGTCAGGATATTTCAAAACAAAGCCACAGTGGAAGCAGAGGACCAGTGCCAGCCCTGAGCTGAGGCTCCCATCTGGGGTGCAAACACAAGCACGCAGCTTGCATGAGTAAGTGACAAAAGCACTGGGTGCCTTAAAAATATGAGCTACTGAGAGCGTTTGCATATTGGAAAAGATAGCTCTAAAGTGCATGGTCTTTTTTTTCCTGCAATCGCGGTGCCCTCTTGCCAGTTACTTAACAACTGGATTTTTCTGGTTTCCAAGCTGGCTGTTTTACATATTGTACCATATGTGATTCTTCGCTGCAAAGTGGACAAACACATGAGCTGAAACTGGTTGCTGACCCAGGTCAAGGGCGTACTCAGATCAGGATAATTTACCTTTAGCAAATGATTTAAAGGAATAAAAGGCTAAGCCAAAGCCAGCACCTGACAGGAGCCCATTAATTCCCCGTCATCCAGTTTTAGTTGAAAATATTAGATGAAAACTTCAGATAATTCAGTCATCCTTCCAAGTTGCACATTGTTCTGAGTAGTGTCGTGGGCTACTGCTCCACTGATGTGGGCGTGACTCCCCCTTTGTCGGGTATATCCTTGCTGTGTGTGCTGCCCAGCCAGTAGTCACCAGAGGGTCTGCAGCACAGCAGTGCTCAAGTGACATTCATTTATGTGGTAGCAATTCAGATGTGTTAAGCAGAAGCCAGAAGGTGCTGCCTGAAGGCGAAAAGGTAGAAGGACTCATTAAGGACAAAAAAGAAATTAGATGCTGAGGTCGCTAAGATCCATGGTCAGAAGGGATTGTCTGTGGAGTCAACCATGGAATGAGTTTGTGCTTGTTCTGTGGCACTGAAGCTGCACTTGCCAGAACCACAGTGTGCGGTGAGCGTGAGGTCAGGCACTCTCTCCTCAGCACAGAGGTGCAACTACAGGCTGTGCCACTCCGAGAATGTGGGTAAGTGGAGCATGGTGAGAGCTGCAGGGAAGGACAGAGAACTGTTCTCAAAATTTTTAGCATAGTATAATGCTGTAGCAGCTGCTTCCTCACTAGCTATTACTGGTAATCATTTCCTGGGCTTTATTTATAAATCAAACTTCATTATAGGTTTGTGTGTGTAGGGAAAACTTGGTGTGTTATCTAGGGGTTTAGTTTCTCTGTGGATTCAGGCATCTACTACTCAAGGTCCTCTTTGTGGATAAGGGTGGACTGTGGCAAATTTATTTGCCAGGACAATTTAGCTGCCTCCAAGAGAGAATAAAATTAATAAAGTAGATTTAATTAGTGGAATGCCTATATGTTAGATGCAGCAGAGCACATACGTGTAGACATATATATGCATGTGTGATCTTATATACATCTTTATATTTGTGCACAAGAATATGATTGTGAATCCATAGCTGTGTTGAATACTCCTTAACACACAAGAGTAATTTTCCTATTTTATAGTCAAGGAACATGAGATTTAGAAATAGCTCACCCAGTGTCTTTTAGCTAGTAAATAAAGAAACCCAGATTTGAAATGGAAGGCCTGCCACAAAGATCTCCATCTTTTGGTGGTGCATACCTGTAATCCAAACATTTGGGAGGCAGAGGTAGGGGACTGAACATAGTGAGCTCAAGCCCAGTCCAAACTAAGTAGTGAGACCCTATTTTTCAAAAAGCAGGGGCCAGGGAGATGGCTCAGTGGAATGAGTGCTTCCTTGGCAAGCGCAAGGGACTGAGTTCAATTCCTAGTTCGGGAAAAAAAAAAAAAAGCCAAGAAACAAAACAAAAACAAAAAAACCTTTGTATTATACACCATTTTCTCAGAAAAGGTGTCAAGATGTCATTAAAGATACCTCAAGTGACTAGTAATTATAAATAGCTAAATTTTACTTAAGTAAAATACACAGGCTTTTCAACATTTTGAGTTTCAGTTTTTGTATGTGTACAAAGGGAAATGAAAATACTGACCATAGGGTTGGAGAGATGGCTCAGTGGAATAAACATTTCCTTGGCAAGCACAGGGGCCTGTCATGATTAAATAGTACATGATTAAATAGTACTTAAACGAAAGTTTCTGCAGAAATTCCTGGCAGGCAGTCGGCGAGTGCAGCATGTTAGCTCATTCACTAGGCTGGCTGTGCTTTCTCGAGCTCCCTGAAGCCCAGAAACTTCTTTTTCCTGTTAGAGAAAGGCAGTCTGCCCTGGACTTCAAGGAGTAGCAAAAGATGCTGCTGGCCTCCTGTGGAGTGATAATGTTTAAGCTTCCTGGAGGCAATGCCAGGTGGGGGGCAGTAAGAGTTGGCCAAGTTCATCAGGCTGAATTCCAGGTCTTTAAAGGGCCCTGAGAATTCACACTCTCTTTTTTCCACAGCTAGCTCTGAAAAACCAAAGGCACCCCTAACCTTTGTCTCTCCTACTGTGTCAGTCCCTCAGGGGGGTTGAAAGCAAGCGGTTGCACCTTGTCTACTCACCTTGAAGTCACATGCACTAGATTGTAGTGGCTTTCACCATGCATCATGTGTCACTCCAGACTTCAAGGGACAGGCCCCTTCCATTACCCAGGCTGCAAGAGCAGGTAATTTAATAAGGCTATCATATTTTCCTTCAATGAAATGACTTGAGAACACTGTTCTAAAAAAAAAGGCATGGCAAATATTGTTCCGTTTACAAATGAGGCATGCAGGACGCGAATCAGTCGGCGATGAGAGGAACTCGGGTTTTTATTTTATTTTATTTTTTTATTTCATTGAACTACAAATGTCAATCAGACAGTTTGAAGACACTTTAACCATACAGATTCGATAAATTAATACATTGCAAACTGTTTTCATAATGTTTTGGTATTGTACAAGATGCATATATGATATTATATTTACAGATATTATTTTAGCAGATATCTCTTATCAGTGAATTAAGAGTGTAGCTGCTTACTTATTTTATTTTTTTATACCTGAATTATATCAAAAATTCAATAATTATTTTCCTCGTGGATGACCGTAGTACTAGAAGCCGACATAATATCCTGTCCAACCACCATTAGTGCAGTTCTTGCCTCTCATAGAATTATGTAGAAGCACAACGTTATCTATCCCAACTGTACTGTCTATACACACACATCATGATTTTTTCTTTCTACACCCCTTCCTTTGTCTACACCTGTCAAAGGTGGGCACTCCATTGACATTCAACTAACTTAGGTGCTTGAACTCAACAACACAATCCAACACAGTCCAGCGTTCTACAAACATAGTGAGTTATTCAAAGAAATTGTTGACCATAGCCATTTACAGCTCAGCTTAATATTATGGCCCCACAATGCATACTTCATTTTTATACTTTTATCCTGGATAGTTAAGACCTAGATAGAGCAAGACTTATATACCAACACATGAACTTTATATTTCCTATGTGGTCAGTGAAGTCCTCTCAGGGTTTATCTTGTAGTCCTGTACATTATTCTGTAGTTCCTTTGTCTGTGTCATCCATGTGGATGAGTCATGGCCAATGCTTGACCACTTTGCTCTCTGTGAGAGCTTGAGAGAAAGTTTTCTCTCCATGTGACTCTCCCCAGGCACACTTTAGAACTTCAATCTCTTTTCTCTGTGGCTCCATAATCTCCTTGTTCAGAAAATTTGGAGCTCAACTGAGTCTCATGATGTTGCAGTACAGTATCTCCTATGTCCTGAGTCTTCGCTGACCTTGAAAGGCTAGGGCCAAAATGTTGGCTGGCCTTGTGACTCTTCTATTTCTCCAACTCTGACTTGTGATCTTAGGTTGTTAACCATCCAGAAGAAAAGCTGATTAGTATCCTGCAGCATATGCCATTCACTTTGCCTTATCTGACTCAATTGATTTTACTTGTTGTACGTTTCCTTTTGTATTTCTGCTTTTTGCTTGTTATACTGGGGAGACTATACGATATTTACACATGTGTGTCTGGTTTATTTCACTTACGAGTATATGTTCAAGTGGCATCCACTTCAGTATAAATGCTTCGAACTTATCATTCTTAATAGCTGAGTAATGCTCCATTATATAGAAATACCACATCTTTTTCAACCATTCCTCATGTGATGGACATCTTGGTTGTTTCCAAGATTATGCTATCACACATTGTGCTGCTATAAACATAAGTACACATATATCTCTATGATACAATGTTTTCAGATCCTTTGGGAAAATTCCCAGTAGGGGGATAGCCAGCTTGAATGGGATTTCTAGTCCTACTCTTTTGAGGAGTCTCCACACTGACCTCCACAATGGTTGTACCAGTCTATAATTCCCACCAGGAGTGGAGAAGTGTTCCCTTTTCCCCACAACCTCTCCAACATTTGTTGTTGGTTGATTTCCTTATGATAGCCATTTTTTCTGGAGTGAGATGGTATCTCAGTGATGTTTTTATTTGCATTTCACGAATGGCTAGCGATGTGGAGCATTTTTTCATATATTTATTCGCTTCTTTAATTTCGTCCTCTGAGAAGTGTGTATTCATCTCAGATGCCCATTTCTGAATTGGGTCTTTAAATTTGAGGGCCCTGTTATATCTTAGTTCTTTATAAATTCTAGACAGTAGTCCTCTGTCTGATTGCTTA